>KL285440.1:7946-25298 GCA_000699545.1 Podiceps cristatus
AATATATTTGAATAGTAATCTGGATTAAATAATTTTTAAATGAGTCATCCTTTTTTCCCTTAGGCAATAATCTCCCCTTCCCACTTCTGAGATTACAGATGGAAAAAATTCAGTGTGCAGAGTGTGAGGATTTCAAAGAGCTTTGGTATTATTCTACTCTCAGGTTAACTCAAAGCAATCCAGAAGCAGCAGAATTAAGAGTTATGCTTTATTAGCTCCTGTGTTCTCCCTAGGAGCTTGCACCAATAATTATCTCCGGAGATTTGTGTGTCTCAGCCTTTGGAAATAGGCTTGATCTGTTAAATTCGGATTTTGGCTTTGCAAAGAGCCGAGCAGGCCCCTGTTACATTTCCCACCGCGGCAGAGCCTGGGCTCCCTTGCAGATGCGCGCCGCAGCGGGCGAGCGCGGGGGCCGCTGCCGACAGCGGGATGACCCTGGTGAGCCTAAGCAGGGGGCAGGTGCCAGCTACGCCAGGCGCAAGTGTCCGGGGTGGATTGCTGCCGGGATGCAAAGTGGCTTAAGCGAGAAGCCGTGAAGAGCTGTCGCCACGGCAAACAGCCACGACCAAGGGCAGCGCAGCTTTTTCCAGCGAGGAAGATCCTGCAGCCAGGGCCTGGCTTTACTAGAGCGTGACTGGAAATGGTGGGGTGCAGCAGCATCCAACCAGTTCCAGGCGCTCAAGTGCCGCTCGAGGAACGCTGCGGGCATCTGGGTCCTTGCCGGCCGCTTTCTGGCACATCCACTTTAGGGAAGCAGAAGAGTTGCCTAAATACCGACCATTTGTTAGCATGTGATCACATATGTTGGACATATTATCACCATACCTTCTGACTTTTCCATTCTCATCCCTCCCTAATCCTCCTTCTGTAGTAGTTTATTTCCTCCTCCCATTCCTCCTTTCTCATATTTCCTTTTTTGCGATGATTTTATTTTCTCTGAAGCACTTTCTTTTTGTCCTGTTCCATCTTTCTCCTTGCAAATGTATGCAAAAGGGCATAAAAGTATTCCCTTGCATCTCTCCCAGCTGTACACAGCATGTTTGACATCACCTCAGGAGTAAGAGTGTGGCCTGATCTGTGTAAAAAGGGAAAGTAATATAGTCACTGCAAGCTGAGCTGAAACACGTGGGTGATCCGTGGCTCAATCGAGAACTTTCTTCCCTGTAAGTAAGCAGCAGCAGATGGCAAGAGGGATATCTCTTGTTTTACTAAGATACTTTATGTACACTAATTGGAGTCTCTTGGTGATTAGGGCTTTGTTGATAGAAGCTGTGGTTGGCTGGTGCCTTTGAAAATCAGGTTATGTATTTTGGTGTCTAAATATGGACTTGAAAGTTTTGGCCAAGGCAATTTGCTCAAGGTCATTATCCTGACTCGGGGACAGAACTGGGAAGAGAGCTCAAATCTTTTCAGCCCGCCCTTCCTATTGATATTCTGTACAGTTTCTGTAAAGCAGATGTTTCTACATTCACATTATAGACCAGATTATAATGAACTGAGTGACCGGAATCAGGCTGGGAGGAGTTAAAAGCAGGCCCTGTAAAGCGGCACAGCCACTTTGTGGGAGTTTCTGGAGTGAGACAGACCCAGGGCAGAAGAAAAGGTCCATGTTGCATGGGAGCACCTAGGCAAACTATTCCTGCCTTCAAAACATGGCACAGCTTTTCTTTTACACCCTGTCTGCATCAGCTCCGGGGACTGTACGGACACAGCTGAGCGAGTAGGTGTAAGTCGGCACCACTGCACAAGGAGCCCTGAAATTAGTAGACCTGAGGTTTAACGCCCCAAATTGCCAACTGCTCTGGGCAACGGTGGGCCAGGTTGATTGTAGTTCTTTTGCACCGTAGTTCCTGTGCAGGTTAGAAGGGCTTCACACATCAATATAAGACCTAGAACTTATTATTCGAGTTATCACTGTGAGAGCATTTCTCAGAGGACATGAAACGTTGTTAAGAAACTGGTTCCCATCCACTTAGAAACAAGACAACTGTCTTCTGTAATTGCTGCGGTTTCTGGATCGGTTTCAGGGCAAGCCCAGGCAATAGTATATTTTCATGTTCCATTATGAATCTGAGCTTTTTCTTATTTAGGACAGCATGCGTTTACCAGCCTGGGAACACGACGAAGCTTTCCTACCACATGGGACTAAGAACAAATCAAGCCTCCAAAGAGTTTTGAGAGCCAGTCTTCCGAGTCTGCTGCACATCATGATTTTCAAATCCCTGCCACTGGATTTGCAGAACCTGAACTTCATTGGAAACAGCATTTTCCCGTAGTCTGCCTTTGACAGATCTGGTCAAACTGAGTAAGTACCTCAAATTAATTCCTGGGTCATCTGTGTCTCTGCTCTGATTGTAGTAATTTGTTTTTAGCTGTGCTATCACAGAGGTAAAATTTTCCTTGCTCTGTTTTAGAATCAAAGCAGAGAAAAGGGACTAGACACAAGTTTTGCTCAAGTCAATGAAAAATAGACTCTGAAATCTTTTTTGTGACTTTGAAAATCTTCTCCGTGTGTATGATTTGTCAAAAGAACCTGGATTCTGTACTGGCAACTGCTGAAGCTAACAGCCATGCTACATAAATAAAGCAAATTTTAGTCACCATGTCTTTACTATAGTTATTCAACCTGGAAAGCTGACAGGTACCAGCTTCAAATGCATGGCATTTCCCCCAGAATCTTGTGTTGAGTCCAAAATTAAGATTCAGAAATGCATTTGGTTGCTAAGTGGAGATGTTGGCCATTCCTGGAGTAATGCTTTTGAATAAGCAAATGGCTAGGTAAGAAAAAAAAAAAAAAAGAAAAAACAAACCAAAAAAACCCACGAGGTTTGTGTTTCACGCTTCAAGTGACCTGGCCAAGTGTGGCTAGATTCTCTTTTAAAATCAAATGACCATGATGCATCTCCCAGGGTCCTGTAGTATGAATGCTAAAAGGATTAAAACTAGTCAGGTCACACAGCTTTATTTTACTCTTTACAAGGGCTATGTTAAATCCGAGACTTTATACCCTTTGTTTACATAGATATGGGTATATGGCAGGAAATGACATAATTTAACCTGTGCCATGAAGTAAAACACCCCTTTGTGTTCTGTTTTGGAGCCAAATACACAAGAAACACTATTTTCTCCCGTTCTTTCCTACTGAAGTCTTTTTCATTAAAAAGTAATAACATACGAAAAAATTTACAAAGCAATACAACAATAATATAAATATTTTAGTGAAAACAGCTTTGTAGTAACTGCTTGAGTAGAAGCAGTCTATCCTCACACCCTCCTTTCTGAACATTGCAGCATTGTTCGGAGGCAAAAGAAAATCAGGGGGCTATTTTGATAGTTGTTATTACACAGTTCTCAAAGGTGTAACAAGGTACTCAGTCTAGACAGAGGGGGAATGGCATGAACAGGACAAATAATAAACCAGCATAAATAGCAAACAGCTCACTAGGTTTTCAAAAAAGAGTTAATGTTAATGATTTGAAATGTTATTAACAGATTTGCAGTCTTTTAAAATGCATTTCGAATACTCTGTAGCCCTCTAAGGCCATTCTCAGAAGAGATGGCAGCACTCTGAAGACAAAGAAAAGATGCCTGAAAGCCAGTTCAGCCTGACACTTTCTGTTTAAAAAGAATGAACATTAAGCATCGGGATGAGGGATTCTAGTCTGACCTAGATTGTCATTTCCAAGAAGATGGTTTTGTACCTCTTGAATCGCCTGCCTGCCCCACAGAAGCCCCTCAGACATCCTCCCCCAGTATCAGCCCAGCTCACCCAGAGCTCAGGCAGGCAGGTCTGGTGGTGTTGCTGGACCCACTCAGAATTCCACTTCGTCATCCTCTTGATCGTGGTGCTAGTGTGCGGTGAACATCAAGATAAAAAGCCACGCGCAAGTAATGATTTTGAAATGGAATACATCTAGGTTCCATGGTGTAAAGCCTACTGACGTGCAATAGCCCCAAAGTCACTTCAGCAGCAGATGTTACAGATGGAAAGCAACTATATAAGTAGTTTACCTCATTTTCCTGCTGTTGCAGCTATTATTTTTCCAATCAATATATTTGCTAAGACACTGCCCAAGTTAATTTTAAGTATCTCAGTGAGGACTGACGGAAGCCTTTGGGTAGTTACTCTGCACTCCATCAGATGTACCAAATTAGAGAAGTCTGAAGTATTTATCAGTTCTGTCTTGTCATCTCTGTCATGTTATAACCTAATTTTGTCTTCTACAATCTTGCACCGATTCTTCTAATTTTCCGTGCAAGGAACAGCCCTTTTCCTTTTTTGCACTAAACTAACAAATTACTACTTTGCATGACAGCTCACAATGCTTAGCAGAAGAGGCTCCTTTTAGATCTCACTCATCTTGGCTTTTCATCTTTATTTTTGGCCTGCAGGGAAAAAAAAAAATCTTCCAGCAAAGTTAAAAATACAAATTATCCAACTTTCATTAACATGTACTTCAGAATCTTTCTGACTTTGCAGCTTCTCCTGGTAATAGGAATAAATTACAGCTGCTAGAATACAGTGTTATTCTTTATCTGAGTTGGGAAAAAGTTATTCATTTTCTCTTTTTCGTAGCAAAAGAGGAAAGTCTGTTCAGTGAAGCAAAAGTTATTGGAGTTAAAATTAACCGGAGGAAATACAATCCATAATTAAGCCAGGCTACTCACTGCCACAGATGAAATATGAGTAGTATTCCGAGTGTATTAGCACGACAGGAAAACGGGGTTGTTTCAAAATTACTGGAAGGCCACATGCTACACAAACTTGGCACGGAATCTGCGAGGGGTGCAGGACGTGCACCAAACCTTCAGAAGTCCGTAGAGCCGTTCGGCCCGAAAGCTGTGTCGAGGTGGAGCCCAGCTCTCTCGCTAGCTCCGTGTGCATTAAAATCTTCAGCTGCCACGTTTCGCTCCAGCGTGCCTGACGCCTCGCACGCCCGTTCCCTTCTCCCGGCCGGCCGTGCTCTGGGGCAGGGGGCTGAGGTCTCGTGGCCACACGCTGAGCCCTCGCGGTGACGTTCGCTGGGGCACGTTTAGGAAGATAAATGGGCTCTTATTAGAAAATTAAGGGATGCTCCTACAAAATACAGGTATTTCTCGGTAATGGGGACATTCCTCAATAAAGTGGACTGCGGTGTAAAGCAAGCAATTTAGGGCCATATGCTAATTTATCTGATTCAACAGCATTTGCTAAATGTCAGCGTTTTGCCAGCAGCCTTTTCTGTAGCCATTAGAGTGGTAACAAATCCTGCTTCCCCAGCTACAAACAAGGCACAGATGAGGGTGGTGGGGAGGAGACTGCTGAGGGGACAGAAAAAGCTGTATTTAAACAGTTGTGTTTGCTTTTCTGTAACAAAAAAAAAAAAAAATCCTGGAGATCTCTCTTCTGCCAGAACACTGGTACTTTGCAAATGCTGCCAACACAAACCCTGCGAGCAAGCCAGCTGATATCAGCTGACCAAGGACATGGTAGGACTTTGGACATTACATCCATTCCTCTTCAAACAGGCAGCCTTTTGTCTGGGCCATTTGACCACAACAAGCCCGTGAGTAAAAGCAGAAGCCTGCCGATGGAAGGCGTGCGTTAAGTCGATGCAACATAAGATACACAGCACCAGAAATTACATGAATTGAGCTCAAGATCAAACCAGGTTTGCAATATGTCTCTCAAATAAAACAGGGGTTTTACTGTACTGGATATGTTGTGGGATAAGTGCATAAGGGAACATTATCTCCATTGCAGCCTGGAGCTTCACCACCCTCATTTGTGAGAGGAACCCAAGCGGACCCGGCCTATAAGATGCTTTCCTTGGAGATGGCCCGTTCAGTCTGGCCTAGACTGGTGATGAGGAAAAGCAGGCCCATGGCCTCGCCTAGATGAAAGTAATTGGGTAATTTCTGCATAGCTCGAGCAGATGATTGCTTGCACCACAAAACTTGCTACCCAAACTGGCTCCTTAGCTGGCAGGCAGAGGAAACGTTAGGGACTGAGGCTGTGGTTGTAGTGTCTTTGGTATGGGATCTGTGCGCTGTCAGGTCAGAATAAACATGGTTCAGCTCAGTCATGGGACACAAAGTTGTATTTCCCAAAGTTGTATTAGCCAGAGTTCACAATATGGAAATGAAGTCCGTTTTATGATTTTACGCTCACTGCGTTGAGATGTGTGGACATGCATATGTAAGGACAGGTAGGTCCGGCGATACCTGATCGAGCACAAAGCCTTTTTGACACAAAAACTAACACGGCCAAATTTTTGGAACGAATGAGAACCAGCAGACAGGATTTAGTGCAGATCAACACTCTGCCTTGAGTGGCTTTGCTGTTTGCAGTCTGGCCCTGGGAGCCAGATAAAAGCTGTTTGTCAGGCCATGTCTTACGGAGCTTTTCCATGCCAGTCTCTTGCAGAGCAGGCTGAGGCCGTGGGGAGCACACATGCAATCTCCAGTGAGCTATGCCAGCCCCACAGAGGTTCTGGGTGCTGTTATTCTGTCCCTGTTCACTGAGCGAGTTGTTCATGCCCTCATGAGAGAGTCGCTGTCTCTAGAGGGAGAGGAGGACAGAAAGCCACCACCCTGGCGAGGTAGTTTCCCAGTGCCTTTCAGCAGACATATGCCATTTTCAAGGAGCAAGCACAGTACCAATCAGAGCATTTGTAGGCCAGGCCAGTGGCTGGTGGTGTTTAGAGCTAAAGTGGCAAACAAATATAATAATAACCCCGTGGCCTGCTTACTTGTTCTTTGTGCCAGAGGAATTTCTCAAATTCCTCAAAGATCCAGCCTCTATGGAATAAGGGAGTCTTACTGAGGGCTTACCACTAGGCTTTTTGCATCATCCCTCAGCCGCACAGCGTGGACGGGGTGAGACGTTCATTGCCCTTCTCTCATTGCGTAAAGGTGACGTCAAAATAGGGGGCTGCCTGTCCGGTGGGGGAGGCGAGCGTTGTGCCCCACCGCCCCCCAGCCTCGCTTGCTTGCACCGAGGGCAGGCTAAGCCTCGGGTCTGGCAAAAGCTGTCTCCCGCCGTCATCCTGCACTGAAGGTGCTGTGCAGCTCGAGAGATGGGAAATGGAAATGCTTTTTGCCTCGGTCACTATTTAGAAATTTGGCCTAAACCCAGATTGAGGGAAATCGAGCTGCTGCGGCTGGCAGCGGGACAGCTTGCTGGGGGTGGGCTCCGGGGGCTCCACGCTCGCTCTCTGGACTTGGCTGACACAGGGCCGGTCCCTGCAGAGGAACAGGGGTCCCACCACCGGCACGGACTGTGCCAGGCGAGAAGGAAGCCAAAGAGGCCTGTGAAATCCCACTCAAAGGTGTGTAGGCTGGGTTTAAAACACGGATGGGAATGTCAAGTTTGAAGCGCTGGCCTGGCAGCGGTTGGGGTGACGGTGAGGCAGCGCGAGAAGGGCATGCCCTCGCGCACATCCTGCAGTTTGCTTCCACTTTTGAAACCTCTAACGCAGCGCTTCACATGACCGGCCTATTCTGTGGGTTTTTGTTAGCTGTGTAAAACTCCGTGTGCTTAAGACTGAAAAAGAGTGAGAAACAGAACATCTACTTGAATTCTTCTTTCACTTGACAAGTTTATACCTGCATCTTAACCACTATTATTTTTATTTTCACGTTCCTAGATTCAAAAGACCCCGAATTTGGGGAAAAACAGGCCAAAATCTACATAGACATGTGCTCCCATCTCTATGTAATAAGCCTGTTGCACAAATCAGGGCGTTCCTTGGAGCACAAAAAAATTGTTACCTTTCGTATCAGTCAAGCAAAGGCTGTTTTCATATGGGCCCAGTTGTAACACAAAATAATAATGCTCATGGAAATTCAAATCTTGAAAAATTAAATATTCAGGTCCTCGTGGACACACTGCAAATGCATTGGAAACATTGTTGTTTCCCGGGATAATAGCAACATAATTAGGCTAAGCCTTTCACACTTTCTCTTTGAACCCATTGGATTTATTTACCAAAAATCTTTGCATAGATATGCCCAGCAAATGTCTTTGAGAACTGGCTGTAACAAAATTAAAAGCTTAAATATAGAGATTCTTTCTTCACTAAGTACTGGCTTTTATTAGAACTGCGAGCTGCTCATACTTGGTCCCTTGCAGCCCCTTTAAATCCTCTGTTTGACATTTTGAATGTACCATACAGGTTCTAATACACATTACACAAAAAGACCTATTATAAAAGTCCTGACTTTTTCTTGTTTGCATGACAAAGGAGGAATGGCAAATCCTCCAATTGTGCCAGATAATCACTGTCCTGTGAAAAGCCTACAATCCACATCCTCTGTTTTCTTCTTAGCTGAGCTTCAACTGTGTTTGGTCAATAATTTTATTTTATGGTGAAGCCCATAAATCACCCTCCAATACACATTGGACACTGAAGAGTCCTGGTAGATTAGACATCAGCCACAGAAGCAGCCACATCCCGATCCAGGAAAGCCGGGTGCTGCTGGAGCAATGGTCCGTTTTCATTTCTTGTTATTATGATTTTTTGAAGAGCCCTCACTGCATAGCAGGACCACTCTCTGGAGCGAAGACAAATTGGAAGGACAGAGGTTTACAGGATCGGGTCTTCTGACATCTTTAGGGATCATTACAAATGCATGAACTGCAGTTTTATCCGGGTGACTCTCACTACGTAAACACATCCAAATCCACTGCTGGAACTGAGTTAGCCAGACCGTACCCGAAGGAACCTTTGTCAGCTGCCTGAGCGTTGCTTAGATGCAGTTTGGGACCGAAGCCTCCGAAGTAGTTCGCGGTGTCACTGCATTTGTCCCATCCCATGCAAATCAGTGATGTGCCCTTTAGCTGGGGGGGGGCAGCTGGGAATAAGGAGCCTTCCTAAGGAGCTGAGAGGGTCACAAAGATTTCAGCAAAAAGCCCTTTCCCTCCTCTTATTCGCCAGAGGATTTTTTGATGTGAGTTGAAGTTGAAGCGGCCAAATGAAGTGGGTATTTTTCACTGCGATTTGTGGCTTGGGAATGAATATAAGAGAAAATATCGATTCATTCAGAGAAGGATGCTACTCTAAGGGAAAGGTTGAAGAATGTGCTGCCCTGAGCCATGCACAAACTGTTAGTTCATGGTCCACATTTCCATTCTAGCCTTAAAACTCAATTCAACTAAGTAAGGTGCATCTTTAACAGCTAACGGAGACTTTATCATGTTTAAGGAGACAAGTTTCTTAAAAGGTGGTAAAGACAAAGTGAGCAGTAACAGAAGTGTTTAGCTGGGCTCTTTCGGAGGGCTTTGTTGCCTTCCTCTGAGTACAGAACAGGCTGCCTCGGCTGATGCTTGTTTTATTGAGGGATGAACGAGGTGCTTCTGTACAAGTTCATTACAGCGGATCCTCCAGACAGACTTTTCTTAGGGCACATCATTCAGCCTGGACATTGGGTGAAAATGGACCAGTTTTGACTCATTCAGAGACACATATAAAATCCAGAAATCTTTTGATACTGAAGGCATTTGTATGTATGCTCTTTACTCGTTACTGCTGGAGAGGATGAGAATCTGCCCCAAGTGCCATGCTCCTTCAGACTTTTTATCGATCACATTTTATTTTCCCATTCACTTCTCTTGGGATTGGTTTCAAAAATAGACTTCCACATCTTACGCCAGCAAAGGCCAGGGAAGCAAAAGATGTGAGCTTCAAGTTTAAAGGTTGACTTCAAGGCAAACAAGCGGCACCCCCTAGCCTCCAGGTCAGCTTTGCTCTCCAGAGACAGCTCTCTATTGTGGTTGTCGACAGCATTCAAAATACCAATATTCTTCATCTGTGTTGTGGAAAAGCAGAGTGATTCCTTATGTTCATGAAAGGTGATCTACCTTTAGATAGAGACACCTTCTTTTAGGCACAAGTAAACCCACAGGAACCCATTTCTAAAATGTCAGGCGTGTACATCTTCCACCTTGTGTGATTCAGAAGAAGCGTAAAAGTCCATAAACCATTCAACTACTGTGATTCACTGCCCTGATTCATACCCTTGATACAAATATTCAGAGATCAAAGTTGTACGTAGCCCCCCCCAAAAGATTTTAAATGATTTTTTTAATGCTTGCCTTAAAGATGGACTTCCAGCTAAAGCATTATCCTCCTGATTGATATTGGCTACTTTAGGTAGCAAGTCCCCTGCGGTAAAGATTGACGCTTCCTTTAAGAATGGTATGGTGCGGTACATAAAGCAATGATGTACTCTGCAGATGCGTTTCCTCCCTGAGGTACGCTGAACATGAGATACTGATCACTCAGGGGGTTGCTGGGCAAAAGTTTACAGGAAATTAAAAAAGGATAGAAACTTCTTCCCTGAGAAGGAATGTGGAAGCTCCCCTAAACCTTCTTGTATTAACTTTGTGGTAAATGAAGGTGTTAAACTGGCATGTGTCTACCGACGGGGGAGTGATCCTTTTAAGTCCTCTGCTTCGTCCCCACTTGTGGAATTTGTTGTGCCCGTGGGACGAGGCTGGCTATAAAACCCCGGCGCGGGGGACCTCCGTCCCGCTCAGGCAGCCTGCCACCGCATCTCTGCCGCGAGCAGTCCCGGGGACATTCCCCCTTCCTCTCTGCGGGCAGGCGGCTGCTTCGCCGACGGAGGAGGATGGACGTGAGGGTTGCCCGGATGCTCTGCGTGCTCTGCCTAGTCGTCACAGTCCGAGCGTTTACCCAGGAAGGGTTCAAGGAGGTGTTGCTGAAGCAGATGGGGCTTTCGGAGGTCCCTAAACTTCATAAGAGAGACTTGGTGGATCTGGTTATCCCAGACCACGTAAAGAACAAGTATATCTCCATGCTGAAGCGCCAAAGGGTGAAGCGCCGAGCTTTGCCGAGCCTGGCTGGCATCCTCAGGGGGATCCCTGGCAACACAGGTAACGTTTCTGCCGTCGCTGTCGGGGGCTCACAAAGCACTGCGTACAGCCAGGGAAAGCTGCCCACGCTTGCCCGGCCGGCCGCAGGATGGGCAGAGGCAAACCCACGGGGGGAATGAGGTTTGGGTCAGCCCCCAAACCTGAGCTGGGTAGAAGAGGTGCATGTGGCATCGTCTTAGAGATTAACATGCACTAGTAACCCCTTGCACCTGGGGAGGGGGTCCCACAGTCTACCCTTGCAAAGGGCAGGCTGCTGCTGGAGCTTGATAGAAGAGAAAAGGCTTGGTACCCAGGCAACATTTTGGGCAGGTGGAAAAACAATGTTAAAAAAAAAAAAAAAAAAGGAAGTCAATAGAAAGTACAGACCTTGCAGGTTTTGGATCAAAATTCCAGTAAGTCCTCTAAGAGAAGTCACAACTCTTTGAGCATGTTTCACTCTCCCCAGTCTTTTTTTTTTTTTTTTTCCCTTTTTTTTCTTTTTTTTTCTGGGAAAAAGATCAAGGAGGAAATCAGCTGTACAGACACAATGTTTTGTTTCGCTTTCCAAAGATGTACATAGCATCCTGGGCAGCAAATGCGACCACTTTTGCATTGCAAGAGGTGCAGTGTCCTGCTCTGGTGCCCAGCACAGTGCAGAGAGATGTCCGCTCAGTTTGGGGGCAACTCCTTTGGGTCTCTGCTCAGTTTGGGGGCAACTTACATAGGAGATTTCTCTCCATGTCCTCCAGGTTGCAGACTCAGGCATAAGAGAAGAATTAGGGCATTTGCAAGACGTTGATTCAAGCATGCATTAGAAAAGGTGTGTTTTGCGGCTGTCCTTGCCACAAGGGCTGGATGGGGGAGCATGGAAAGCTTGTGTTGTGATGATAATTGTGGACAAAGTGGGGGGGGCTTTGCTCACCAGGATGGCAATGACAGGCTTTCTCTTTTGTGCTATACGCAGGCACGGCAGGAGAAGCCCTCTATTCTGACACCGCCACACGCCAGCACCTGATCTTTGACATGGAGGGCAGAATACCTAAAAACAGTGAAGTGACAATGGCTGAACTGAAACTCTTCAAAAAGCCTCTGGACAGAGCAAACCTGCCTGCCAAGCAGTCTCACAGGCCCGTCTCCCATGCCAGGGTCAGCGTGTACTGGGTGCAGCGGCAGCACGACGGTACCAACAGGACCTCCTTGATAGACTCCCGGTAAGGAAGGGACCTCTCCCGAAGGCAGGACTCTAGTGACGGGGTATGGGTCCTCTGGGCCAGGTTTGTCTGCCACATGTTCGTGCCTCCGGTCGGTCTGATGGGGTTCATCTGTAGAATCAAGCTCTATAGCCTCTAAACCCAGAATGGGTTCGTAAGAGCAGATATTAGGTTAAGACTCCAAAATATGATGATTCATTGAAATGATCTATTTTTGTGTCAAATGATGCCGTGTGCTGCGAGATCTTCACCTCTAAAACCCTCCACCTGGTTCACTTCTCTCTCACTCTCTAACTCACATGGGTTACTGGCTGCTGGTATTCTTTCCATTGACCATTTCATTAGCTGGTTTAAATAAGTAAATTATGCAAAAAGCATCTGATTCTGTAGCCTTGAGCTCTGTGGAAGTTCTACAACCCTTGAAGGCAGAATTAGACATCAAAACAATTTTCTGGTTGGGTAGAAACTTATGGCCCTAATGCAGCTAGGGTGGGAGCAGGTGGGAGTAGCAGCGTTTACCAGGCGGTCGTCACAAATATTGAGGCTGTGTGTAATCCTGCACTGCCATACTTCTGTATGAGCATGAATGAATACCTTGACGTGGGCATGCACAAAGGGTTTTATTTAGCCCTTCAGTGTCTGCTAGATCTGCATGCTTCTTTCTGAGATGTGAGTTAATTGCCGTGGGTGCTTGCCCAGAGCGCTCAGCAAAAATTATCGTGTCATCAAGGCACATGACAATCTGCAGGAAGCAAATTATTCTGCTGCAATAACAGCGCTGCGAGCCCGGGCCTTATCTGATGGGCTTTTCTCTGATGCTGAGCCTCTGTCGCGCAGGCTGGTTCCTATACGCGAGTCGGGCTGGAAGAACTTTGACGTGACGCAGGCTGTGCACTACTGGCTGCGAAACAAGAGGCGGGAGCCAATGTTCCTGGAGGTCTGGATTGAAGGAGAAAGGGTGGGCAGCCATGCCTCAGAAATGGCCAAGGCTGTGCGCTTCACCTCTCAGGACCCCAAGGACAAAGCCCTAAGCAAACCAGAACTGGTGCTTTACACCCTGGACTTGGAAGACTATGGGTACGTATGAAACCAAAATCCGTGCTGTCTCCGGTGTAACTTGGCCCCTGAATTACTGTAGTGTGTGTGTGCAAACCCAGGGCGTGCAGCTCTTGCCCTCGGAAGTAAAGCACTGTGAAGAGAGGAGTTGTTAGGAAGCGGCTGCTGAATCGCTCCTCTTTCCATATTTGCTGGCCTCATTTTGTGGCATGAATATTCAAACAAAACCCGAGCATGGTCCAAGTTTCACGTCTCAGGACCTGCCTGTGCTATTAACAGGGGGATTATTTCTCCCGCCTTCCTGATCTCCTGTCACAGCATCGATTCTTGTTTCTCCTTGGCGCGCAGGGGCCCTGGGGATTGCAAGGAAGAGGCGGTGACGGGGAAGTCCACCTGCTGCCGGCAGGAACACTACGTCAACTTCCGCGAGCTCACCTGGACGCAGTACTGGATCATCGAGCCGGCGGGGTACCAGGCTTACCGGTGCTCGGGGGGCTGCCTGCAGCCCCCCAGCCCGCTGCGGCGCTTTGGCTACGGGGAGCGTGCCTGCGCCGTGACGGAGATCACCCCGCTGCCCATGATGTACCTTGTCAAGAGGGGCAACCGCACCGAGATCGAAGCAGCCGAGTTTCCCAACATGATCGTCGAGAAGTGCAGCTGCGTCACGGACGGCGTGGCGCTGGTGTGAGAGGCGGGCGGCCGGCCAGGGACCCGTGGCTCTCGCAGGGAGAGTCGGGTGTCACCCAGGCCCTCGCTTCCCCACAGGTCTGCCTCGAGCCACCCCGGTCCCCAGCCTGGGGGTCAGCAATAAAGGTTCTGGGGGGACCCCTGGATACCCGACTGCAAGGGCTGGCGGTGGCTGGGGCTCCCCTGCGCCCCGCTACCCTGCAGAGAGGTCGCACTTAAAGGCACTGTCCGTATAGATGGGCTCAGAGGAGCATCTGTCATCACACATACCTATGTGAGGGTTACCTATGGAGCCTAACGCTTCTCGAGGCCCCCTTGACGCTGCGTCCAATTTATTTCAGTCCCCACCCAGGAGTGTTGCAAACAGCTATAGGCAAAAGAGGAGTGATCCTTGCCAGGTGAAGAAGGCGCGAGTTCAGCTTCTCATTCTTACAGCGTTTCGTACACTTTGGTCCAAGTCAACTTTATGGTGAATTGTAGAGCAGAAGCACTTACATGTATATATTGTATACACACACACACACATACAGACCTGTACATATGTATAGTATATGAATATATGTATGTCTTGTCTGCATACATATTGGATATATACATATTGTCTACCTACATACATATATATACATAAAATATTGTTCTCAAAGGAACATATATATGAGCATATATATGGTATGCATATATACATATACACATGAACATAAAATATTGTCTGGAACTCAAAAGATTTATATTTTTGGCCCAGGGGCTTGGCACAGTTTTAGGCAGAATTTAGAGTTCTGAAGTCAATGGGAATATTAGGACGTCAGTTTTCTTGTATGAATAACAGTGTATAGAATCAGGCCCTTATTCTTCTGGTTTTGTGTGCTACTGTTATTTCAATTTAGGGATATTTTTCAGTTTTTGTGTGCTTTCAAACCTCAAGAAAACAATAAAATAGAACTATTAAAATAGCCGTGTGTTTGCTTATATTTATTCTTAGGTCTAAAAGTGGAGGGAAAAAAATCTGTCATATTTCTGAATGTACCCCAGTGCCCAGCTCCTGTAAACATACACCCAATAACAGCTCTTCTCAGCTGCCTGCTGATCCTGCCTGCTTCTGGTAAAGCTTCTCTGCTCAGGCAGGGACTGGGACAGAGCCGAATTGGCACGTGGAGCAGATCCCACGCCACCACCACTTCTCCCTGAGCTGCTGCCGAGTTGAAGCCAACACTTTCTTAAAGAGAAAATCTAGGAACACACCTGAGGGGCAAGAGGGGATGCTCTTGGTGAGAGCTGCAGCAGCACAGTGCCCGAACCCGCAGGCAACCAGCTGCAGCTGCCTCCTGCCCCCTCCCTTCCCGGGTGAAGCATTTTAACCTCAACCCTTCCATATGGACGTTTGACCAGCACGTCTCCTGGAGAAAAGTGATGATAATGTGGTTTAATCCCTTTTTTGAACTGTCCGGAACTGTTGGCCAGGGCATCACCAACAATAATAATTTCCACACTTCACATCAGACTCCCCTCCTTGGTTCATAAGCTACTGAGGTACCGGTGGCTCTGGGGATGAAGTCCCCGCTGCTGTCCACCTCTGCGGGATGAGGTCCCCCAGGCCCTGGCTGAACCCACTGCTGGTGGGAGGACTCTGAGATGAGTTTGTCTGGCTAGACAGGTTGGCCATGGGCTGTGATGAGGTGAAAAGAGGGACCTGTTTGACTCTGTGGTGGCTTTGGGTCATTCATCAGGTAGGCTGAGATGTCAAGTGCCCCTGGTACCCTGCAGGACCCCATGTCTGAGGCCACTCAGGCATCCCTGCTGTCTCTCGGCCCCTGGGTAGGCTGGCACCTTTCACTTGTGTAAACACCTGTGGCAAAAGAAAAGGTTTAAGGGGAGAAAAAAAGCAGAAGCACAGACTCACCAGTCACCAGCGCTGGGCCACAGCACCATGGGTTACTGGAATCAGAATTGGATGAGCCAGATCATCTCTGGCCATTTCCTTCTCATGACTATGTAACATCTATCTTAATGGCATCGGCTTTCAGCCCCAGTTCCTCTCCACCCGGCTCAGGGCAGGGCATAGCCTGAAGGCCATGAGCTCAGACATCACCCTGAAGGACAAAGCGGATCATTTATCCACACCCTGCTGGGGAAGAAAGTGTTTGAACTGGTTCCTGCCTGAGAATGAAGAGCATTAACCCTGGCTTCCCTCCCGCCTCCAGCACTTGGACTCCGGACATCATCCCCCGGGCCTGGGAGAGATGGGGGCCAGGGTGCTGCGGGAAGCGGGGAGCAGAGCATCCCAGCAGGGATGTGAGGCTGGGACCGGTGGGGTGGACAAGGGCTGAGCTCTCGTCTGCTCCCCTTCGCCAGGATCCTGCACCGTGTCTGGCTGCCTTTGTTCTGGTTTCCTGCGGACACGAGGTACGCAACAGCAAGCCGTGGGTCTGTGTGGGCGTGTGTGACAGCTGGGGGAGACGGGGAGCGGGAGGCGGTGGCCAAGGGCACCCCACCGGCGTTCCTGCGGGGAGAACCGTGGGTATTGCAGCGCAGGGACGGGGCACAAATCTGTAAGCAGTCAAGCCCTGCTGCCAGCAAGGACCCTTACTCATTGCCAGGGGAGCCACAGAGGTATCACGGCCTCTCCCTCCTCTGTCCCACCGCCCCTCTGCATTCACAGCCCTCCAGCCCAGTGCGTGGTGCCAGCCAGGGCCCCGAGGCTGCCGCGGGCACCGACAAGTGTACCCGTGCCTCTCCCTCCTCTGTCCCACCGCCCCTCTGCATTCACAGCCCTCCAGCCCAGTGCGTGGTGCCAGCCAGGGCCCCGAGGCCGGTGGTAAGCTCAGAGCCGAGGCTTGGGGAAGAGGCTACAAGCACAGACAGCCTGAGTGGCTACACACCGGGCTGGGCATCGCCTGCACCCGTGTCTGGCATCTCACGTCCCCACCTCTCTGTGCCTGCAGCCTGTACCCCCGTCCCGTCCCTTCCCCGCAGTCTCCCGGGCACTCCCGGCATTGCCCAGGCCCGCCCTACCCTGACCCTCTGCACAGCATCACCTCCATCTGTTAAAGTGGCTGAAAAAATAAGCTGCTTTTAATTAAAAAAAAAAACAAAAACAAAAACAGTTGTGCTACTGTCTTAGTACAAGGATTGCTGTGGTTAGTTTTTAACCCACATTTGGATTGAAACTCCCCACGTTTGTGGGGATGGGACATTGCTCCTCAAACTCCAGCTGGTTTTGCAGTGAAAATGCAGCAGGTTCGGAGGTCGGCAGAAGGCTCCTGAGGTTTCTACGGGGCAAACTCCCCGCAGCAGGCTGTGGATGAAATAATGCCACCCCTAGAGCTTTTCCAGACATCAGCCCCTGCTGCGGGAAATTACCTCCCGGCCTGTCATCTTCAACCCAGGCTGCATTTGCTGCGACAGTGTCTGTGTGCTACCTCGCTGCTTTTATACCGGTACAACTTGTAACGCACACAAAGGCTGTCAAGCTGTTGTGTTATCCTTTCCGTCTGAGCGGCACCACAGTCTCTGAGGAAAGACAGAACATCTGACGTACCTGGCAGC
>KL285441.1:3401-53042 GCA_000699545.1 Podiceps cristatus
GGACCCTTCTCTTCTCCAGCCTGACCAGCCCAGACTCTCTCAGCCGGTCTTCAAAGGAGAGGTGCTCCAGCCCTCTGATCGTCTTCATGGCCCTCCTCTGGACCCGCTCCAACATATCCATGTCCTTTTTGGGTTGGGGGCCCCAGAGCAGGAGGCAGCACTGCAGTTGGGGTCTCACCAGAGCGGAGCAGAGGGGCAGAATCCCCTCCGTCGACCTGCTGGCCACGCTGCTTCTGATGCAGCCCAGGATACGGTTGGCCTTCTGGGCTGCAAGCGCACATTGCCGGCTGAAGTTAAGTTTCTCATCCACCACCACCCCCAAGTCCTTCTCCTTGAGGCTGCTCTCGAGCCATTCACTGCCCAGCCTGTACCTGTGCTTGGGATTGCCCCAACCTACACGCAGGACCTTGCACTTGGCCTTGTTGAACCTCATGAGGTTCACACAGGCCCACCCCTCCAGCCTGTCGAGGCCCCTCTGAATGGCATCCCTTCCCTCCAGCATGTCAACCACACCGCACAGCTTGGTGTCATCGGCAAACTTGCTGAGGGTGCTCTCAGTCCCGCTCTCCATGTCGCCAACAAAGATGTTAAACAGCACCGGTCCCAGTACTGACCCGAGGGATGCCACATGACGATGTCATGTGCCAAAAGAAAGGAAAAAAAAAAAAAAAAAGGCAAAGCATGGTGTGACAACAGCAGCCTCAAAAGCAGGGACACAGGATGAAGATGGAGCACAGAGGACTACAGGCACTATATGATAAGAAGGGGTAGAGGATGACAATGGAGATTCTATGACTATAATCAACTCTCTAGCCAGTTAAAGGCATTGAAAACCTGGAGACTGTGAAAAACATTTTTCTTAAAGGAAGCAAAAGGAACAAAGAACAACTATCTAACATACAGAAAATCCATGGCATACATCAAATTCTGATGTAAAGTGAAGTTACAAACCAATGAAAATGAGCCTGGTGTAAAGTGTGGTGGAAACTCCCCTTAGACTCCAGAGGGAGGAAGAAGATACCAACAACATCAAGCTTCCCTCAACAAAGAGAAGGAAGAAACCTACATTATCAACACTATGCCCCTCCTGGCACAGGGCAAGCATGCTGACAGCTTACTTACTCCTTCACCACCCACTGAAAACTGAAGCCAACCAGCTTTCTGAGCAACTGCAGCACACACAGATGTACCCAATCCAGCTTAAAGTTGCTGACAAGGTCGCCATGGTAACCCACAGCTCAGTCTTTGCAAACCATCTCCACAGTTAATAAATTGGTTACATAAAACTTGGGTGGGTTTTGCACCTGCACTGCTCTCTGCGCTGGTATGGCGACGCTGCTTGCAGAGCTCAAACTAAAGCTAGTGCAAGCCAAGAAGCTTTTTAGACACTTAGTAGAATAAAACTAGGAGAATTTAGATGATGTCGCATTTTGAACCATAAGGAATGCATTTTTGTCAACATATTTTTGCATGACTTTTTTTTTTTTTTTTTTTTTCCCAATTTGGTGATGCCATGTAGCTCTGCTGTCCTGTGAAACTGGTGAGGCTGCAGATACAACCTCTGGCAGAGGACGAAGTCTTGCCCCACTCTCTGTTTTCTCACTGCTTGCAGATTGTATCAGAAATCAGTCCAAAACTGGTGAATGCCTTCAAGTTATTCAGACTGACATTTCCAGCTAAAACTTCTTTCCCCTGTATCAAAAAAAATAAAAAAGTAAGCAGATGCTGCAGATGTGTCGTCTCACACGCTACCAGACCACCCAGCTCCCTTCTGCACCTCCCACATCTGGAGCATTTGCAAGCCCTCCTAACCTTCCTCCGAGACCTCACACAAGAGAAACCATTGCCTGGCCCCAGCAGTGAGCTTCAGCTTCATCCGGAGAATAAGGTCAGAGAAAAAGCAAGAAACTGTAATGCTTCACTGTCCAAAGCTTTGCTGCACTCAGAGGACAAAAGATGTATTTTTCCAGATACAGACATGTCGTAAATGTGGTTTGTCTCTCATTGTGTCATTTTCTTAACATATGTGCTTCTCACACAAGCCAACACATCAGTCTCCTGTATCTGCTGGAAAAAGTGTGAGTGCTGTACCTTGCATAATCATCTAAATGTATTACTAATAATGCTTTATGGTATTTTATGCAGACACAGACCCTCTTGTAAAAAGGAGCTATTTAATTTGTATGCAACAAGCAGCTTATTCATAATTCCAAAATCACTTCAGAACATAGCGTTTTCCAAATAAGAACTGTGACAGTTACACTGGAAATACCATTTGAAAAACACTCGTTTGGCTCCCCTCAGAAGACTGCATGTGCTGCAGATGCACAGAAACATCCCACACTTTAAATATGGTACATAACTTGAATGACTACAGGATCACAGAAAACTTCCACAACTTTCTAAAGAGGTGTTACTTGGGGGATTATTTTTTTTTGTTACATTGAAGAGCTACATTTCTTGCCTTCTTGTCTAGCAAAAGCAGTCCATTTGCTTAAAACACCCATGAGATTAATTCAATCTTCCACAATTTCTTAAGAAAAATTACATTAAGCATTTGTACCCCTCATGCTTTCTTTCTATTATGGTTACTTTTTTAAGGTAATATGATGGAACTGACCATAAAAGAATTAAGACTGGAAAGCAATCAGTACAGCCACAGCTTTGTCAGCTAGCTGGTCTTTACAAAACTATTAATGTGAAACTATTTTTTAACTTTCACATTTCCCCTTTATATGGAAGATTTCAGAGGAAAAAACCAAAATATCAGTTAATACATGAAAAGTTGACTGCACTGTAGACAAGTACAATTTAAGAATCAGATGAACCTCCTTTAAAGGAAGTTTGGAGACTGTAAGAGGATGAAAATGTTTCAACATTGAATTGTCTGCTTAGCTAAATCTAGCAATCTTTTTTTTTTTTTTTTTTTTTTTTTGTAGGAAGTCAAGCATTCTTAGTGTTTTATACAATAAACAGTACTCATTAATTAATCTGGAGGATTTGTTCTCAATAATAGTGCTTGGTGTCAGAGCTGAATGAAATCTGGAATTTTCCCTTTTTCTGAAATTATAATTGTGAAAAAGTTTTCCGTCTATCAGAAAAAACTAGTTTCTTCTAGTTTCTTTGAAACTAATTTATGTATTTTTGTAAGACTATCAAGCCATTTTAGTTCAACGGTTCAAATCTGAGAGAGAGTAAAGGCATGAAGCTGAAAAATTGGACATAGACCTCTTAACTACTTGGCTGAGAGCCTAGAAACTCTGCAACATAATGGAAGGCTTTTTGGTCTAATCCTAGCAGTCCACAGGCTAAGAATGCAAACTGCTACAGCAGAGGTTATTAAACAGCTCTTAACTCGGGTACCACCATCAACATCAAGTTGCTAAACGTGCTGGTTTCACCTTCCGCTTTGTGTTAAAGCAGCTTCTGAAGCATTGGGTATCAATTTGGATACAAGGATAGGGGTTGTACAGAAAACTGTTTTCCACCTGGAAGACCTAAGATGTACTTCTATGGCTATACTTTGAGGGCGAAACAGTTGCATATAAACTAAGTATTTTAACAAAATGGATCTTCACTTTAGATCAATTAGCCATGAAACATCAGACTTGTGCAGCTGATTATACATGTAATCATGCAGTTGCATTCTCTACGGATGTAAGGACTCTGAGGTGTTTGGCTGACCTGTAATTTCTTATTCTGGTTTAGTTTCTGGGGGTTTTTATCATCCTTGACACAAAATATCCGTAATTTCACCTTAAAAAAAAAATCTCAACATAAATTGAAGTGACAAAACAAATAATATAACAGCTGGCATGGCAAATAGTAGTTATTGCCAAAAATGGTGGACAACCATATATAATGCACAATTTATTTCTGCTGAGCAAAGTCTGACCCTGGTGTCTTGCTTCTCATGAATTAGAACTTAATCTTTCTTGACTAGAAATAAATATTATGGCAACATACAGCTGTTTACTGCACTTTGCTATATCTTCTTTTGTTCCCCTTCTGTAAGGCTGTCACTGCAAACATGCTGTTAGTAGTAAACAAGTGGCAGTAAATAGGAAATTGAGGAACATGGAAGAATGAAGAACTGTGTTTCCCAGCAGGAGTATGTGAATCCCAAATCACTGTGTATGTTTGATCTGCTGCGCTGGTATGGTCAGGGCAGTATTTTATAGCACGCTAGAAACCTGCCACCTGGGTGACTCAGGTAGCGTGACAGTAACAGATGACATTGTTAGCATGTCTGGAAATTGAATCACAAGGATAGAGCATGTTTAAGAAAGAAAAGCAGGAAATAAGAAGGAAAAGCAACAAGGCATCATCTTATACTACCCAATATCTGGCAGAAGAGAAGAAAAAGAGCACTGTCCAGCAGTAACTTGCAGTCAGCCCAGCAAGTGGGGAAAAGGCTTTTTTTGCACCACAGATAGAACCCTCTGGACTCTGTGACTTAGTTTTAACAATTTCATGACAACTCTTCAAAAAGAGTATGACAGTTCACAATGAGCATCCAGCTTTTTAATGAGATTTTTTGATATAAAGACTGAAAATAAAAGCTAGAATTGCTTTGCTAATTTAACTCTAAATAAAAGGGAGGCGATGGTTAAAATGTAAATGGCAGCTCACACAACAGGGAACATGTTATTCTTTGGAAAAGGAAGAATCTCATCTGAGAAACCTGGATGAACTTTGAAACTAGATCTGTTTAGAGCAGGAGAGGGAGTTAAGCATAAAGACAATTATCTTCAGCAAACAAACTTCTATGAAGTCAAAGAATTGACAGCTAAGATCATATGGGAAGAATGGACTTAGGAAAAGAATACTCTTAATTACTCAAACAATAAGAAAGGTACAAGCAGAATCTATCCCAATGTAAGGAAACAAATTATAAAGGGAAATCAATGATTCCTTTATTCAGCTGACACTCGGGGGGGGGGGGGGAAGCCTCTTAAAATGTGAACAATAAATCAAATAATTATGGATAACTAGTAAAGCTACAGCAATAGAGGTGTGTGGATAGAATCACAAAGGCCAATGATTTAAAAAAAAAAAAAAATCCATAACTGCCATGTAGGATACAGTAACCAGACTGAAAAAATAATTCCTAGAAAACACTCTAACAAATAGAAGACCAAGAAAATAGTTTATCTATTAGGCAACAGAAAAAAAAAAAAAATTAAACACTTGTCCCTGAGAAGGCTAATGTACTTCATTCTTAATAAATGCAATGAAACAAAGGGAAAAAAGAACAAAACAAAACAAACAAAAAAAACCCCCCGAGGAGTAAGAATCCACTTTAGACTAGCTAGAGACTGCTTAGCTAAACTACAGGTTTACCTGGGCCTGATGAAAAATCGCTCCAGAACTGGGAAGGAATTGCCTGCACTAATTATACAGACCTTTAATAACTGAAAACTTGTGATCCAAGATGGCTAGAAGGGGACAAAAAGAGTACCTACTTTTAAAAATCTACAGAACAGCAATTCAAGGAATTACTGAAAAGCCTTCAATTCCTAAAAAACTACTGGAATAAACAGTCAAATCAACTACCTGTAAACACAGACAAAACAACAGAGAGATGAATAATAGCCAGCACTGGCTTGTCAAGAACAAATCATGACAAAACAAATCTAATTTGCTTCTGTGATAGGGTATCAGGTATAACGGATGGGAAAGACACATGGATGCAATAACTCTTTGCTTTTGCCTCATGTGTCATGTTTCTAAGCTCGTTAGGAAAACACAATCTATAACAGATACAGCTAAATTGTATTACTTTTATCCCTCCCTGTGCCTATTTGGGACTAGACTAATAAAGGAACTAAAAAATTAACTTTTCATTAGCTAAGGAAGAGGGATACTAGCATATCTCAAAAAAAGAAAAACTCCATTAATGTCTATTGCATGACACTGCTACATGTGTTGCAAATACACCCCATGGTACAAAATTTGTGCATGATTTTTTCCTGCACAAGGCATCAAGGTCACAAATACCCACTTGATATTGATCCTGTAAGCCCCTGAGTTATACCCATGCTCTTTCCCCCATTGTTCTAGGAGATCTTCAGAGCAGGCCTCCCACTTCAGAAGCTGGAGCCCAGAGCAACAGGTATAAGACATGAAGGCTTCTCCATGTCGGAAATGCTGCCACAATCTTTAAAATATGCTTCCTGCAATCTTGCTGCCCCACAGGCTGAAGTGCAGGAGAAGCCCAAATACCAGACAGATGTAGGAAAATAATCCTTGCACCCTGCTACCGCTCCCAAGACATGCTGCCAAGGGCTTGCCTGTAGGTATTTGCAGACTCCAAACCACCTCATACCGGGACCCCACTACACCACCAGCAAAACTCACCATAACACAGCACCAAAATAGCACTTGCTAAAGGGTCACTGTTAAACTGGAAAAAATGACCAAATGAGACTGTTCAGGTACATGTCTTGGGTCTTCTGCCATTCAGCATTTTTACTAACAACTTAGAGAAGGGGAGAGTATCCTTTTTAAACCTGCAGACACTTGCAACTTGGTTATTTTGTAGGAGAGGGTTAGGATTCAAATCACAAGCTTGAGACGTGATCTGAAATAGATAGGATGTAAGCCAACTATGTGCTGCCTCTAGATAAGAATATAATCATCTGGACAAATACAAGATGGGAAAGAACCAGCTAAATCTGAAGAAAGGATCTTGGATCCACAGTAAATCATGTATTTGTCATTAAGTTTTTTACTAAAACAAACAACCCACAACCCAAAAAACTCAAACCTCTTCAAAATCCCCAACATATCAGAAAGAAGTTACAACAAAAAGTGTCTCCACTGACAATGCAAAAGACTTCATCAAAGCTATAGCAACTCACTAGATTCAACTTTTTTAAAAATACCTTCCCAGTTTCTAATGCCAGCCAGGTTACAAATGCTTATAAGAAGCTATGTCTCATCAGTTCCTGAAGTAATGAAGCTCCACCATCACAGGACACCTCCCACAAGCACTCCCCTTTGCCACCCCCACCACTCCCCCCCCCAAAAAAAAAAAAAAAAAAAAAAAAAAAAAAAAAAAAACACAACACGCAATTATAATACATTCATGTGGACAGGAGATTTAGCAACAGGAAAAATATTTTTATTTCAAGGACATGTCATTGGACCAAAACCAGGACTGAATGTAGTGCAGAGCTACTAGAAAATTTATGCAGGAATATGCTGCCTCTTTAACTATGAAAACTATGCATTTTTTTTAAATTTCTATTTCCACAATAAGATACAGAAGATGGTATTCTCCAGGTATTAACAGAAACAGTAGCCTCAGTTACCTCACAGCCTAACCAACTTTTAGGATCAAGAATGCATAATGATATTACAACATTAAATAATACAAGAAATTTTGACATATAGTCATGCTGTACCAAAGAAAGATTTTTTCTGCTGTACATTCACTATTTCTCATACGTAATAAGTCATACTAACTTAAATAGTTCCACAGGATACTATGATATTGGTTTTTGCTGAGATTACACTACCCTGACAGACAGATTAAAGATTTAAGACAATTTCTGCATTAATCCTCAAAAATTCTTACTTCCTGAAACCACCTCACAGACATTTGAATTCTGCTGCAAATTTCAAGCCAAGAGAAATATTAACATTTTATCTTAGCTGACCTGGTTAAGTGCAGATTTACATTGTCTATATACAGAGCGCTTTAGAAGATCCGATGAAAAAAAATAATTTCAAAACAATCCAGGAGACTCTTGGCTAAATTCGGAGTCTGTAAGAGATGGAGCACCAGATGTGAAGCAGGGCAGATGGCTAGAAAGCACTTACTTAGAGGGTCACAGGATGTACAGGATCAGAGCAGGACAGTTGAAAGAGTTTGCAATGAAAAGACGGAAGTGTGCTGCACAGACTGAAACAGTAAAATAAAACCTATTTTTCATTTGGCTGACTTTGAATCTGAAACAGAAAGGACAGGAGCCTCCCTTTGAGCATGGGAGTGCCAGGCGCTGCTGTGTAGCTGGCATGCTCCCACGGTGTCAAAAAGCACTGCCTGGGTCACGTTATGCTCAGTTCCGACAGCGGCTTAGCAGGCACAGCGAGGGATTTTTGCCACCGAGTAGCCACACACAGAGTGCAATCCCCATGCTTTGTCCAATGCTCCTGTGCCCTCAGAGAAGCAAGGGGTCTGATGCCACAACTGATTCATATATACCAGCAGCAGGTCTGTTGTGGGTTCCTCCTTCCAGAAATTAAAGTGAACTTCAGAGGCCTGAAACACAGCTTTCTGTTCTTGATGCTTATGTTGTGCTTACTAATTCTGCAGGAAGCAGGGCATAATGCTTTAGGTGCTGCTACTTCTCTCCATTCCCATCCTAAATCCAGGACAGGAAAGGTGATAACTGAAGATTTTGTAGATAAAAAACCTAATTTGATCTCGGCATTTGCATCAGCTGTAATTTTGTCTGAATAAAAGAAGTGAATGGATGGAAAAGCACAAACAGAACACTATTTCCTTGCATGTCTGTATACACAACCTCCACGATGACATTAGCAGAATATTACATTTTCAAAGCCAGGAAAGATCAACATCCTTAAAAAAACAAATCCATGTAACTTCTGAGACTGTTAGCAAGAACAAGAATTATTCCCAGAATAGAGGCACAGCTATCAAACTTAAAATCTAAAATCGTACTTATTTAAACAATTTTTAAAATTTCTGCATGATTATTTTTTCTCAAATAATTGTGTTTAATGTGGAGCACTAGTCTTCATTTGTGTCTTTTCTTGATTTGTGAACTTTTTTAATTAACAAAATGGGAAAAACACATGGAAACTTAACAATAAAAAGAGACTCGATCCTTTCATAGATTGCAGTCAGCTCCCGTCACTTTGCTATATAAATCTGCTAAAGAAACTGTTTTTTTAAAATCAGTGAAAAATAAAACAAGCAGAAGTTGGGAGGGGTCAAAATGAAACACCTACTGGAGATACACCCTTCTGGTGTGGCTGTCTGCATACTACATATTAAAAGACGTAAGAACATTTATCACTAACAATAGTCTAATATAGCAACAAGGAAGGAAAAATTTGCTATTCCATCTTAGAAAATAAGTATGGCACCTCTGCCACAGCAGTGAAATTTCAAAAGTAGGATGAGTGTCAGAATAGACCCTAATTCTGAAGAACATCTCTTGCATTTCATTACCTCTGAAAGGTGTATGACTGACAGATCCAGAAGCAATATTGTATTTCTGCCCAATACAAGTTTTACACAGACAGAAGATGTGCCCTAGAAATTTCACTGCCAATGTATTTCAATCCTTACCCAGGCAGAGGCCAATTCAGTCTTCAATCTGCAATTCTTTGTTAATTTCATTAAAATTGCCAAAAGGGGAACAACTTTGTGCCAAAAGAGGATGAAAATTTCAGATATGGCCACCTGTCCATACTAAATTCAACAAAAATCATTAGGCTGATTCACTAAAGCATCAGAAAACAATTTCCTATCAGTATGAATCTAGATGCCATCCAAGCTACCAATACTGAATGTTCAGTCACTAAACCCAGTAAAATTGTAATCTCTGTCTCACCATCTTCTTTATGCTTTCTGCTGCATACTTTTTTTTCTTTTCTACAACTCTCTTTCCTACCAGTCTTGCATATTCCCAGTGCAGTACACTGAAAAATAGAAAAGGACATCAGAATATCTGACAACAATTTTCCAAAGTTGCTGCAAGATGTCCCTGCAGAGAAAACTGGAGTAAACAATGTTCTATATATCAAAGAAATACATTACAGAAAAAGTGATCAGCTTAAAATGCAGCAAAGAGCACTCCACTAAGAAAACTTTTTTATTGGCAAGGACAATGGAACACTGGATCAGATCACCTGGGAATTTTCTGCAGTCTACATCATTTGAGAAAGATGTGATTTTGATCCATCTTTTTTTTTGATCCCCTTTCCATTAGAAAGGGGAAAGGATCATCTCTTAACTTCCCTTTTGATTTCAGGATTGGAAAGCTAAATTATTTAATTAATTGGGCAGAATGGATCTAAGAAAATCAGTTTAAAGTTGCAAAAAGTTCTTAAAAAAAACCCAACACAACAAACAAACAAATGAAATGCCTACAATTTTGCATCTTACTACTTGCGCTATGCATTTTAACACTTTGTGGGTGTGTGTGTGTGTGTACAGTGCATGTTGTAACAAGCATCTTTCACAAACTTGAGCAGATCTAGTTTTGGTACATACAGCTTGATATTGATAAATATGCAGACCTGTGACATCTTAAAGGTACTAAGAATAAGGACTATGAAAATGAAGCACGCTAACAGATACTTATCTTCAACAATATAAAAAGAAATACTTTGTCACTTCAATGATCCTTAAACATCAACAGGCATGCAACTCACTGGAGTCTTACACAGTACTCGCACATACCACCACTTTAGTCAAAATTCTCAATCTTTCTCCAGTTTTATTCTTTCAGACACTAGCACATAAAAGATTCAGTAAACTAGGTAGATGGATAGGTGGATTGCTGTGATCTTGTCTATTCCTAGCACCGGAGAAGTGCAGATTTGACTCAACCATTTGTCCTGTAAGCCTGCAGACTAAACCAGGACACATATCTCCTGATCTATCCATTTACCACCTATCTTCCCCCCAACATTTCCAATAAACCTACCCTGATTCCCCAGTACCATTTGGGGGTTTTGCACTGAATGCTGCTCAGCACCTGACAGCAAGCTGCTTCCCTGCCAACCAGCACTATCTGGCCTCTAGCTCAGTGGCTAAGGGAGAGTGGTGATTCAAACAAAGAAGGGCACAAACGTCTCGTCAGAGGCCGGTCAGCCATCTGTGTTAAGAAATTTTACATCAAGTATGAACATAGGCAGTCAGCATTGAAAATATCTGCAATAACTGAGAGGTAACACCAAATGGAGGCAAAAGCCTGCTGCGGTTTCCCTTGGCTGCAGCCTTTCCATTCTTTCCTCCTTTCACTGTGTTCCCAAATAAAACCTCCCACCAGCAGAAAGCAATTATCACTGTTATTTTTAGACACCACCTCCCATACAGTTCCTGACATTTTCTATAACAAAGTGATGCCTCTGCTGTTTATGAAAGGAAGCACTCACACTAGGAAGGAGTTGGACACCCAGTCTGTGATGAGAGGCAAAGATTAAAACACATGCAGTGTCAAAAGTATTTTCTCCTGACCGGTTCAGCTGCCTTGTCCTGCCTGTTGACTGTTGCAGTCCCTGGTTATATGTGCCTAAATCTTCTGAGTTGTTACACAAGGAGCTAAGTACCCAGGTCTGTGGTTTCTTCTGTGTTGCAGTAGCTTCCTATCTACACAGCATAGCAGAGCAGAGCGCAGAGGTCGTGAGGCTCCTTGCACACATACAAGCCCTGCTTCTCCACATAACATGACAAAAGCTGAGATCAAGGCTTACACAGTTGTTTCCAGATGGCATAGAGCATCCATGGTGTGCACGGGCCTCTACATCTGTCACATCTTTAGTGGCTATATCCTGACTCATTGAAGTAGCATCTATATGACATCTACAAAGATGAATGTTCACATGCATAGACAGAATATCTCGAGAGACAATAAAATATAAAAAACAAATTTAAATTTTTATTTAAAATCACCAAGATTGGAAAGCGTTTAGATGGCCATACCAACAAACTGAAAAGAGATCAGTCAACTTTCTTTAGAAAAATTGAGACTTTTAAGGCCAATATCAAATTTACTCTCAAAATTAACTGAGATATCTTTTCAAACTATAGTCTGTGATGCCATTTTTTCCCTTCCATCATCAGTCAAATGACATATAATACTAATGATCTTTGAACAGAACCAGGTTAATCAAAAGCACCAAAGAACAATAAAAGTGAATCATGACATCATGTATACAGATAGAAATATAGATTAGTGCACATAAATCTCTTCCCCCTTCTGTCAAATTGGAATTGCAAATTATTTCTTTTTAAAGATAGAAATCAAATATTAAGCATGTTCCATCTTCCAAATATTAAGTATCTTCTATCTACAAAACCAGAGGCCTAAATTCTAAATAATGTTTTCCCTGTAAATTTTACTGGAATAGAATTTGACTCATATTGACTATCAGTGTTAATTTGAGCAAGATATGAAACACTTAATTCCTCATTTAAAATCTTAAAGCATTCAGTACAGGCTACTACGATTCCCATAGGTGTTTAAGGGTTTACTGCTCAGGGACAATTTGCTCAATCAGGTTGAAGTAAGGCATTGACAGACAGCAGTTTTCCCTCCTGTGCTAAAAATAAAGAGCCAAACTCCTCCTCTCCCAGCTTGAGCAAGCAGCTTGTCTCCTCAGCTTTCTTCCCTTCTCAGACAAGCTTGCTTCAGCTGTTCCAATGTCCTTTCACCAGTCTAGCAGGAAGAGTAAATATGTGTGCTAGTATAGATAACTAACCTGAGCATCTATATTGTTCCAGCTAAAGCCACACCTCAGACACACGCATGCACTACATTCATTTTTCTCCTAGATGTTCCACTTCTAGAATTAGGAAGGGCTTTAATAAAGCACCAGCAAATGTCTTGACACTGACATTCTCTTTTCCCTTTAATATGCAATCTTCGTAATTTATATTCTTAAGTACTCTGCACCCAAACACACAGACTGGAAGATGGCAAGAAAGGATACAAAAACCCCACAGCTTTTTAAAATGGCTGTAAAAGGTGGAAAAGATCACTTATTCCTCAAATTGTGCCCATTATCACACATCATCAGTTCATAAAGATTATAAATTTTCTCCCTTTGTTAACTTTGTGAAAGTTGCTAGTTTCATTTCTGGGACTGGGGCAGGGAGGGGAAGGAATAAGTATGTTTTTTGTATAAAATTTAGACTTTTCAGCAAATGCAAAAGGAAATATCCTTCTCAATTACCTTGCATTACAAAAAAATGGTTTCCAAGAGAATGGGAGCATTCCATAGAAAGCAGGTAGGAAAATATGAGCAACCTTTGTGAACAGTGCTAAAAACAAACGATGGAAAAAAACTTGTTTCACTTGCCATAAAGTCAAAATTCCATATATGAAGCAGACAGCATGAATTTCCAGCACAGATTTGATTTTTCTATAGATACTGTCCATTTGCTGGCAAAAGTGACAGCGCTAAGAATGAAATCAAAACTAAATAGGATACCCTAGGAAAAGTGTAAGAAACAGGCCAAGAAAATGTATTTCCAACTTGCTGTTCCAACTTATGCTTTACCCAAGTATCATCTCCTCCATGTTGTGATTATTTGTGACTTCCCTTTGCCGGTGTCCTGTTTTTGCATCTGTTCATGGAAGAACTGCATTTTACCCAGTTCTCAAACCCATGCCTGCGGCCTGCGACCACCCGACGGAGCTTGCACTCAGATGCGTCTCTGCTAGGGAAGCAGGATCGGCTTGCGTCTGGCCAGCCACTCACGTACCAGTTTTACCACATTTCACTCCTGCAGGGGGAAGGGACCCTGAATGAGTGAGGGCTCCCATAATGTCATAAGATCTTTTCAACGTTGTTATCTAGAACATCTTGTTCTGCTACTCACAAAGGGCAGTTCCCAATTTTAACAGAAAATTGCATTTTATACCTGCAGGAAGACTATTAATTCACCCACATTAACATATTTTTCCATATACACTTTTCTAATTCCATATTAAAGTTTTCATATGGTACAAAATCCTCACGCAATTTCTCATTAGGTTCCTTTAAAAATCTGATCACCATCTTCCAAATGCCTCATAATTTACTATAATTTCAAGGTGACTTTTTCATAGGAATAATCTGAAACAGAGCTAAAATGATCTGAAACAGACCAAATTACTGTATCTCTTAAATTAAGATTAGAAGATTGTATCTATCTTTGCGTCTCTACCTAGCTGAAGAATCAGACTAGACATTTTGATGGTTGACCTCAGCTCAGCATTCAGAATTCATTAGTAAACTACAGTGCACAAATTTGTTTTGTAAAACACTTACTCTTCTACACAGATATATCTATACCTGTAGAAGAATAACATGAAGCAATTACCCCAGTTATTAGCAATGAATGCCTTGCTACTACAGCTGAATTCCTATCTGTTGTCTCCCAAATGAATTACAGTTCTTAAAATACAGCAAGCACATGGCCTGCCTGTGATATCAGTGTATCATTTTTAAAATTCAAAATTATTTTCAACCAGAAAAATGTGTAAAGTTACTCTTTTACTCCACAATATTTCTTTTAAAAAATCCTTTCATTTGCAGTCTCTTAGGAACGGGAGTTCTGGACTGGTAGAATTAAATAAATTGATTGGTTCTACTTTAATACTCTCTGTACTTGTACTAAAACACAAAATTGCCTTGAGAAAGAAGCAGTTAAAAAAATCTATATTAAACTCATGAAATCAGTTAAAGGTGCAAAAATACAACATGGTGACATTTCTTTAAATGTTCATTGCATTTGTTCACTGACAAAGTGCAAAACACTCATTCATTTATTCTAGCTAAAAAGGTTTTCCACTCTTAGTTCTTTTCTTAAAATATTATTTCATGCTTTAACCAATTTAAAATAAGAATTTTACAAGTTTTATGAGGAACTTGAGTTTGCAAAAACAAATTATAGAATCATAGAATAGTTTGGGTTGCAATAAGCAGAGACATCTTCACCTAGATCAGGTTGCTCAGAGTCCCACCCAGACTGACCTTGAGTGCTTCTAGGGATGGGGCTTCTGCCACTTCTCTGGGCAACCTGTTCCTGTGCTTCACCGCCTTCACTGTAAAACATTTCTTCCTTGTGTCTATTCTATACCTCCCCTCTTTTAGTTTAAAACCATTACCCCTTGTCCTACCACAGCAGCAGGCCCCGATAAAAATTTTTCCCCATCTTTCTTATAGGGCTCCTTTAAGTATTGAAATGCTGCAATAATGTCTCCCCAGAGCCTTCTCTTCTCCAGGCTGAACAATTCCAATTCTCTCAGCCTGTCCTCATAGAAGAGGTGTTCCAGCCCTCAGATCAAATCAAGGGCTTTTGTTTGTTTGTTTGCTTTAGAACACCTACATCTTTAGTCCTAAATGCTATCAACAGAGCATCTCTCAAAAAAATTGCCCTTTGTTCAGCAAATCAGAGTGATAGTTTCACTGCACTGGTGTATCTGTCCTCAACAAACACAAAATGAAATTCACTACCTCTGTTCCCTTTAGGTGCCTCTCAATGGGAACCTTTCCCTTCAAGCATTATGGTCTTACATATCACTTACACCGACTTTCAGTCAGCCCTCCCTGAAACTGGAAAGATACGTCTGTCCTTTGTCCACAACTGCTAGAGATGAACTGATTGTCATTATCAGCAAGTTCACAGTGTGAAACCACAGCCCAAGACCTTACCCCATCACAGCAAACTGCCCACACTATTAAACAAAAGCCCATTTCAATGTTAGCTTTCATGTGATGACAGCCCATCTTCCAGCTTCTTGTCCACCAGCTGAGAGAATGGAAAATATCAGCCCTCCTCACTGGTTAAAATAGAGCAGAACTGCCTGGTACCCCCATGTTGCGCAGGATCTCCAAGTGAGTCATCAGGATAGATACAGTTATCATATAATATGGGTTCTTTAAGTTGTGCAATCTATTTAATTTATGAAGCAGAAATACCTACATTCTCACTTTAGAAAAAAAAAAAAAAAATGCTTATTGTAGACTGATCATGCTTGAGATAGGTATCAGGTTGGTCAAAGGGAGTCAGACTCTAACTTCAGTGGCAACCCTCCTTTGCGAGCTTCACCGTTTCCGAAGTTTCATTAGGATGGAGAATTGCTTATTGGTCTTCAATGCAGTTCTGCAGACTCAAGTGCAGGAAAATCAGTTATTTAAAACTTGCCTCCCACAGACTAGGTTTCCTCTTTGCCAGCAGCGCTTTGTGTCCGTAAGGCCATGCCCTGTTGTTACATGAGAAAGAACAGGTCATCCCTTGCACTGCCTTTGCATCACAAATAATACTAAGAAGAGCCTAAGAGGAGAAGGGTATGTACCACTACTGAGATTCACATCTGCAGGCTAAAACTATGATCTACAACTACTTAGGCTGCACATAGAGAATGCTAAGCTTTTGGAAGAAGAGCAGTTCCTCTATGTCTGGCTGCAGCTATGAATTTCAGAGCCCATATTCGGGGCCAAATTTTGTTTTTGTTTTGGAGATGTTTTATAACCTACACACATCAAGACTCCTGAAATCAGGAAACGAAATGAGTCTTTGTTCGGCGTTCATGCATTTCATTTCTGCTAACCTCCTTTTAACATGTCCATCACCTATTTGCTGGCAATGACCAATCTGGAAGTGCAATCTAGATGGGTATAAACAGTGATCAGCTAACACAGGATTGCATTAGACACTCTGCATCTTCTGCCAGTGATATCTGCCAGTGAAGAAAACCCTTAAATCATCAACTTTCTTGTTTCTGAGAAGTATGACATCTGTTAGAGCATCTGTTCATACGAGGGCTCTATCAGCTAAGCATGTGGAAGCTGAAAAGGTCCTCAAAGCAATTTATGTTGGTTTACATCTTTCCCTGGGTAATGGGTCAATTCTGCTATCCAAACCCAAATTCTCTATGGTGAAATGATGAAGTTCTTGATCAGGGAAGAAGGGGTTGATTTAAATTACTGAAGACTTTTAGATCTGCTTTCCCAGACCCTTCTATATTATATGGACACAGTAACTTTGTTATGGCTTCACTAGACTGAGTTAGACAGGATATTTGAATTCCTAGCTTCTAGGGATGTATTGCTCAGCTCATACACTCAAATACCGGGTTCCATTAGTCATTTCTGGGAGCCCTATAGATGGGAAAAATCAATGAGCCCATCTGCCATTCAGAGCAGAATTTGCACTGTTGAGAGGAGCTGGTCCATTTCATGGAAAGGAGACATGGAAGAGCAGAACCAAGGCATGTGAAATCTAGCTAAATCCTGGCACTGCAACAGAGTCATCTTGCCTAGGTCACCAAAAAGCCAAGAACAACAGCCTAATGACTTGACTGCACTTCCGATCAATCACTTTACCTTTACTTCTCTAACATCAAAACAGGGGTACATATTTCATATAAGGGAAGTTGCTGTGGAAATAAACTGGTACTTTCTTACTGATAGAGGGGTGAGGTAAGCAACAATTTAAGTTATTATTTTGTTACCGTGTTCAGCAACACAGATCATCTTAACACCACTCAGGGATTTTCATGAGAAATATTTGGAAGTGTAACAATATTCTGTCAGTTCAGATACTCAGAAAGGAATTGGAAGATTCTGATTCCTGGGCTGCATGAAGTGTGACCAGCAGGTCGAGGGAGGTGATTCTCCCCCTCTACTCCTCTCTCCTGAGATCCCACCTGGAGTGCTGCATCCTGCTCTGGGGCCCCCAACATAAGGACATGGATGTGTTGGAATGAGTCCAGAGGAAGCCACAAAGATGACCAGAGGGCTGGAGCACTTCTATGAATACAGGCTGAGAGAGTTAGGGTTGTTCAGCCTGGAGAAGAGAAGGCTCTGAGAAGACTTAATAGGGGCCTTACAGTACCTAAAGGTACTGGGAAAAAGCTGGAGAGGGACTTTTTACATGGACATGCAGTGATAGGACAAAGAGTAATGGCTTTAAACTGAAAGACAGTAGATTTGTATTAGATATCAGGAAGCAATTTTTCACCACGAGAGTGGTAAGGCACTGGCACAGGCTGCCCAGAGAAGCTGTGGATGCCCCATCCCTGGAAGTGCCCAAGGCCAGGCCGGATGGGGCTTTGAGCCACCTGATCTAGCAGGAGGTCTCTCTGCCTATGGCAGGGGGGTTGGAACTAGATGGTCTTTAAGGTCCCTTCCAACCCAAACCATTCTATGATTCTCTGATTCTGTGATTCTTTTTCTTTCCCCACCATATATGCTCTAGGGTCAGAGAAGGCTGTTCCATGCATGTAGGTGTCCTTCCCAGGGGTAATGGAACAGGGAGCAGTGTGCACCCTGTTCCCACTCCACTGGTGAACTGAAACACTGCCAGCCTGCTCAATGTAACCTCCAGAAGTATCCTGGAATGACTCTGTTTAAACATATATGTACATGCTGATCCAGATGCTGATCTACATACTGATCCACAGCAAAACTCATGTTAAAACAGCTACAGACAACAATGTCTACACCACATCTGAAAACTCAGATATTTTTTTTTTTTTTTCAGACACTGAAGCTATTGAGAAGCCTAGGTACTATTAAGTCAAATAAAACTGCAGAATCGGTAGATGCCCATAAAACATGCAAACCACAGTTTTGCCTTTTATGGCATCAGGTGGTGGCATATAAAACACTGAAATGCCTACCTGCAACTCATCATTTATATCAAACAGCTTCCTACTTTCCCATAACTAGTGAATATATATTACAGAGGTTTAGTCAAAACCTCCCACTACATATTCTCTAAATCTTCATGTCTACTATACCAAAATATTTCTCAGGCTTTGCTGTCTGTGACAGATGGTCTTCAGATTTCAGTCATGAAGTTTCTAGTTTTATAAGAATCACAAAACTTTACTCAAAGTATGTGATAAAGATAAGCCCATAAACAGAGATTTAATCAATCCATCTGATTTTTTCCCAAGTGTTTTTTTTTTTTTCTTTACACTACCCAAGGAACTCAAGTCTTAAGACTGAAATTGTCACAACATTGCCTTTAAAAAGCCATGTATGCTAATGCAAGCCTGACATTTTCAAATAACTCAGCAACTATCTCCTACTGTATCACTTAGTGCAAACAGTATTTTAAATATCTTTTGAATTTTGTATCTGCAAGAGATGTTGAGCACAAATGACAGCATTTAGATTTTTTTTTTCCCCTCAAACAGCACCTATAATCAGTTACATAGATGTCAATACATTATCTAACTTAGAAGTGCAATCTGCAAATTACAGGAAGAAATGCTATAGTTTACATTTAAAGCATGTGCCTTCAACATCTAACTTCTAAAAGGGATTACAAATACTAACATAAATGAAGTTAAACTTTCACACAACCCTTCTCTCATTTTGTTATGCTTAGGTACTGTAACAGTTTGAGATAATCTTAACGGGTGTTTGCCAAATACTTTTGTTAGTCTATTAATCAGTATAAAAGCTTTATTTCTTGCAAAATAAAATACATTTCTTAATAGATCATATACACTTATTTAATGGTTGCAAAATACCTAAAAGATTATTTATCTGGGGTTTTTTTCAGCTACTTACAGAGAACAATTTTTCAATCACCCTGTAAAACTTTTTCCCCCATGGACATAAAACATATTCTTAGCAGAAAGTGACAAAATAAAATCTATTTGCAGTCCACTAACATGGTGGTTCAGCTACTAAATTCCATCATACCAATGTGCACAAGATCTTAGGAACCCTTAAACCACGGATTACTGGCATAACAGACTACACCGGCTTGTGTCAATTCCTACTTACGTTGCTTTAATCAGGATTACCAACACAGGAAAAGCATCAGAGCTCATGTTCTATTCTGTAAATGAAACATTTTCATAAATGGAAACACGGCAATGTGATTATGAACACACTTTATGCAGCACTGTTCCCCTCCAAACTGAGTATAAATGATCTATATGAATAACTACTGTTATCAATATGTATAGTAAATAATTTTAAGATACAATATGCTTTCTTGCTTTTACTTAAAGCAGTCACAAACATGAAAATTACCTGAGAATTACTTAAGAGCTACCTTCTCCAGTTTACAGAAACAAATTTAGGTTTTTTTTATTACATTAAAAAACCCCAATACCTCACTTCCTGGTTTAAACCTGGTTTAAAACTTAATTAAATTTAATTAAGTTAAAAAATATGGAAACACTGAAATGGAACTGAATATGAAGCATGGAATTACTGAAACTAGTTTATAAATGTGTAACTCATTGGCTCTGAACAGATGACATGCAGACCAGACACACCGATCTGCATTTAAATAAGGTCACATTTTCTACTATATCTGGGAATGCTAGCACAAGATGTGGTAGGTGAGTTACACATAAAATTATATTAAAATACACATTTGTGTGTCTTTAATGTCAATTACAGTAAAATTCAGAATCGTGCACCCCTTTGATCTTAATATCAATAAAAGAAATAACAAAAGGTAGTTTGGGATGGTGGTTCTGACAGCCTAAGTTTAGAAATATCCTCTGCATGCTAAAGTGTTCAAAATTTCAATTTTACCTTTGGAAACTAAATTAAAACTAGTGAATCTGTCATGGCTGTAAAGTTTCTAGACAACAGAAGAAAATGAAACCATTAGAACCTGCCAATACTCTAAAACCACATTAGAACCTTTTATTTAAGTCTTGCATTTAATTTATCCTTTGAATCCAACTATTTAATTAATGCCTCTAGAAAACTTTGAAGGTAGAAAAATCTAAGTAATGAGCATTAATACCCTTCTAGAACTAGAGAAAAGGTAGTCAGTGTCCATCAGAAAAAAACACAACAAATATATTAGTATTTAGTATTAAAAGGAAAGTTCTTAATATTCAGAAGAAACACCACAATAAATAAAATGGCTTAAAAATTCAGATAAACAACAAAAGGCAGGCAAGATTACCTTAGCATTTTTATTGCTAGCTTTTGAAGTGCAAAAATACTAGCTTCTTAAATGGCTCTTATGGGTTTCATAGTTTACTGAGATATTTCATTTGGTGACTGTTGGCACTAGACAAAGAGTTTTAAAAAAAAAAAAAAAACTAAAAAAAAACTGCACTGGTACTGCACCTTTCTGATTAACCAGCTGTAAATCAGAGCAACCAAAGCAGAAATCACGTTTTTGCTTTAGAAACAAACTCCTACAAAATAGGAGTCTGGATAATGAGAAAAAGGAAAAACTGAAAAGAATTTGCACAAGTGACTGATTTCCACATTATTTACCTGACATTTGCTAGAATAAGATCTAAAGCTGAGACTTTTGACCTCAGCTCAAAAGTTCTCCCAATCTTTAAAAGCCACAGAATTCCCAGGTTTGGGAGTTTTTTAGTTTGGTTGTGGGTTTGGTTTTTTTGTTTGGTTGGTTGGTTTTTTTAAGGCTAGCTGTTTGACTAGAACATCTAAAGGCACATAAGCTATAAATACTGTCATGATAAAAAAGTTGATACACATTTCTCAAAATCTGAGATCTCAACAAAAGTCATCCCTTTGTCTACTAGTGAACAATTACTACCTTTTCAGTACCAGTGAATGATAGTTTACTTTAGATGAGAGGTTAGCTCCTGGTAGAGAAGCACTGGTTTGTCAGGAGTCAGAACAGGTATACAAAAAGTTTGCCCCAGATGCTGTGGATGCTGTTCAGCTAATCGGTTGAAAAGTCGCAAGATTGACAAGTCTTGAGTTCTTCCTTTTCTGTTGATACTTTCAATAACTCGAGCTGTGGGGAAGCTTTCTAGTGATATCCTCCCAAAACTCCAATAGACTTCAAAGGCTCTTATAGAAACAATGATCTTATAAGGTGGTTGTATTTAGAGTACACGGTTTTCACTATGATAATTTTTCTTATCAGCTAGAGATAATGCTGTGCTGGTAAATGAAGTATATCTATTGCAGTTGAAATGTAAATCTTCAGCGCACCTCTAGGAAAGACTATTCTTCACCAATGGCCTGAAGATGAAGCTTGAACCGGTGGACAGTGAATGCCAGCCACATCTTGGGATGTATGAACGGAAGGATGGCCATTAAATCAAAGGATGAGATTTCCCTGCCTCTGCTCAGCACTCATTAGGCCATGTCTAGCTATTGTGTCCCGTCTGGGGACTCCCAGCATGAGGACAGCATCAATAAACCACAGTAAGCTCAGTAGAAGGCCACCAACATGGTTGCGGCTGGAGCACTCACCCTGCGAGGGGAGGCTGGAGGACCAGGGCTGGTTCAGCCTGGAGAATGAGCAGCTCCAGGGGCACCTAAGAGCAGCCGCCGTGCCTACGAGGGGCTGTCGAGGAGCCAGGCTCTTCTCAGCGGGGCATGGCAGGAGGGCGAGGGACGGGAAAGGCTGGGACTGGCCGCAAGGAGACCTTTCCCCAGGAGGCCGGGCGAGGGGCCCAGGCTGCCCGGGGGCTGCGCAGGCTCCCCCGCTCCCTGAGCAGCCTGGGCTGGCCCCACGGCTGATCCTACCTGCAAGGGCAGCACCCGGCACCTCCCGAGCTCCCTTCCTGCAGGTTATCCTATGACCTTGCAAGAGGCAGCCAGACGGGTCCGCAGGTGATAGGCAGAGGCACAGCCAGAGGCTGCAGCAGGGAGAGGCAACACCCAGAGCTGCTGCACAGACTTCACAGGTTTAAAAACAGGCAAGAGACCAGAAGTGGATGCCCTGACATGTCTAGCAAGTGGCCAATGTGAGAGAGCTCCCTTCCTGCAGGTTATCCTATGACCTTGCAAGAGGCAGCCAGACGGGTCCGCAGGTGATAGGCAGAGGCACAGCCAGAGGCTGCAGCAGGGAGAGGCAACACCCAGAGCTGCTGCACAGACTTCACAGGTTTAAAAACAGGCAAGAGACCAGAAGTGGATGCCCTGACATGTCTAGCAAGTGGCCAATGTGAGACACTTAGCAACAGTGAAAGCAGAAATGTAGGTTTTAACTGTTATGCCTGTGTTGAGCTAAAATATACAAAGAAGATATAATGTTTATAACACTACCCTTCTACAGCGCATTGATTGTGCTATTTTACCTGATACTTTGACGTTAGACACAGGTTTTAAAGAACTTCAGAGAAAAAGAAGAAAATCCTGTGTTTAGGGCACCTCCACTTTTTAGAGTACCCCACTTTCTTCAGCTTATGACATGAATCATAGAAACTGATAAACCTAGTTGTTTTAAACTTCAACAACTAGTTGCAGTTAATACTGAAAATAAAATACCCTTGTCTAAACTGCTTTTCAGTGCACCACTGCAGCAGAGGCTGTTGCAGACCAGGATAAATAATTCTACTCTATAATAATTTCACTTCTGTATACAATGGAAGAAAAAGGACCCATAATTTTCATTTCATAAGCATTTACAATTTGAATGCTTCACCCAAATCCTCTTTTTTTTCATTTATTTGTAATCTCCACTTTCATATGCAGTAAATCTCACCATGCACTAGCTATTCTAATCTGTCTTACCTGATCCTATTAAGTCTGTTATTTTTTCTCTTTGAAAAGCAGCCTAAAATTGGACACGGTGTTCCAAACGGATAATTTCTAACATATCACTTTCACATTTTTTAGTTTCAAACCTCCTCTTAACATATCTAAGAATCCTACTTGCATTGTCAACTCCCGTTGCTAGATGTAGTTAATGCTCAGATCAAGCTGTGATGTTTTCGCTGCAGGAAACAGTGACCCTGTAAGTATTGCAATTAAATCATCAGTATCATCACAGAGAATTATGCATGCATATAAGTGCATGTCAATGCAGAAAGAAACATCTTTGTTGAATACATTTAATGCATTGGGTCCGGTTAATAATAGCCTGGGTTTGGTAATATAAATACTGGATTTCCATTACTGTTGCAAGATTTTTTCATTTACAATATAGGCCACATAGACAACCACCAGGAATTGGGACACAGCAGGCTGGGACTAGTTGTAAGAAAACCTTTCCCCAAGAGGACAGGTAAGTGGTGACACAGGCTGCCTGGGGGCTGTGCATCCACAGGGGGTCTCAGGCACAACAGGATGAAACCTGGGGCGGCCTGGTATGACCCCATGGCTGACCCTGCTGTGAGCAGCTCCTTGCACCAGGCACCTACCAAGCTTCTTCCCCAATGAAGTTGTCCTGTATTTGTGATTCCTATTTCAGTGCTGGCAAGAGGGAGAAGCTTCCTTGCCATGTTTCCTTGCCTTAAGCCACACCAATGACTTCCCTTACAAATAATGGATTTCCACTGTATACCATGATGCCTAGGCTGGTTTTATTTTACCCATTTAATAAAAAGCTTATCACTGTGGCACTGAAGTACCATTCCAGTTTACAAAATAGTATGCCACCTCTGAAAGCATGATTCCATCATTTTAAATTAAAAAGGGAAATAAAATTCAGATGCATTTTATGATTACATGAAGAGATTTGTCTAGGCTGAAGATTCCTCCAGTGGTACTCAACTGAGGCTTGTAACTAATTAAGAGTTTCCACTGCCTCAGAAATCTCTCCACTGCACTCCATTTTGCAATACAACGTGCTAATGTCAAGAAAGACCTGACTGTACGCCACTGCTCTCCTTAAATCAGTTCTACTTACATACACACCAGACTACATCTATTGCATCACAAGATGCTTCAAAAAGAAAAGAGAGAAAAAAAAAAAGTCGTACAATTCTACTGACTTGGTCTTGAGATAATTTATTGAAAGCCTTTGTAGAGGCGTGGAAAAGGAAAAAAAATATACAAATCTAAAGGGAATTCTACAGAAAAGACTGATCTATTTTCATCAAGTACTGCACCAAAAATATCTTCAGAAAGACTGTTGGCTAGATGAAAGTCATCAAGTATTAAAAAGAACAGAATACAGCAGTTAGAAAGGAAACATACAAGTCATTTGAATTATGATTACCTCTGGCATGATGTTAATTAATTATCATATAAACATCAGTGTAACATTTTGCCTTTTTTTTTTTTTATGTAAACATCAGCTTTCAAAGTGTATGCCTTTCTTCTTGTATTTGCAGTAAATCCTCCACTTTCAGTACAAGCTTTCATCCTGCTTGAACTCAGGTTTTCTAAAGGTCACAACTCCCTATTATCAAATATAAATAGAACTTGTATTACACTTTGCAGAGCAGAAAAACAGGTGAACTAGCACTGGTGTGCTGATAATTCTCAAAACATTTGAGTTTCAAATACTTTCTTTTATATCCCGTTTAAGCACAGACAGGTTGACAGCGACCTCCTGCCTTTCACCTAAAACGAAATCAATATTTTAAAAACTGTCATTCTTGTTAACATTTTTTTTTTAAAAAAAAAAAGTGCAAAGCAAGTGACAGAGCAAGCACTTTATTCACTCTTCTGAGACATTTGCATGAACATGCCTGACAGAAATTCCCTGACTGATCCACCTCTGAGAAGCCAAAGGTTTATAGTCATGCAATGCATTCCAATACAGTTATGCATTAGTACCTTTCTTCTATTATAATTATTTCATACCTTACACCCTGTGTATAGAGCCCATAAGGTGCTCCACCTCTTCCTGGTGGTTTTTAGGTGCTTAGATAGAGCACAGTCATCTTAGTTTTATGCTTCACTATAATTACTAATAAATTATTTGCACAAGTTTCTTTCTGACAAAAACAAGGAAACTAACAAGCTATGGAAATACAATTACTTCAAGCAGAACTTAGTGCCTTATGCATGTGTCTGCACATACAATTATGTGACATGATAGAAAGATTTTACCTGAATAAATTTTATGTAGATGATTTTATACAAATACAAAATTTATCAGTGACTAAAAAAGCCCAGCATTCATCTAATTGTTTTGTTTGCATAACATCTCTGAGACAAAGTCATGTAAATCTGTACTAATTGATTTGTAAGTCTATACCATGTCTACATATATGGAGTAATTATAGAAACTATACATTCCATACACATTACATGGGCAATTTTGTTCACTGAGGCATGGTTTATGATTATTTTGGGTAATAAGTGCAACCCATTTAGAGTAAATATGGAAAAGTAATTAATGATAGAATTTAGGAACTCTACTACTGGTAAATGAGGAATGTCTGCTCTGCAAGCTACAGCTGTAAGTCTATCTGCTGTGCTAGATTGTGTAACTGCTGTGTTACTGTTGTATGTCACCAGTGCTGTCCCATATACAAATGGATGTATTTGCAAGTGGACAAGAACTTTTTTTTTTTTTTCTGAAAGTCCACATTTTAATATACATTGAACACAGGCCATTAAATTAAGAGAATCGCTCAAAGATGTGAAAGGATACCTGATTCACTTCCTGAAAAAATCAGGGGGGATATATATTAATAGCCATCTAAACTGATACTTGTCTTGGCAAAAGTATCATTTAGAGAAAGGTGAAATTGAGTAGCCTCTATTTTAAGAATTATTTTAGTAAATCACAATCGAAACAAAACACTGGGTAAAGCAGGTCATATAAATCCTTACTATATTTTCCAGGCTTGCCTGATGTGACCCACTTTCTGTCTCTAAATCAATCTCATACTCAAGCTGTGGCATGGGTAATCCATTCAGATACATTCAGGTTCAGCATACCAAAAAGGTATAAAGGGAACCATGTGGGGAAAGACAAATTCTCAGATGCAGGTTTAAGCTAAGCTAAGTGATGTAATGGTTAAAGGAAAAAAGATTATAAACAAGATTGTTAGCAAAATCAGTATCTGCTGAAGAGAAAGAGTAAGTGAGGAAATTGCAAAATATCTGTTCATTTTTAATTTCTTCGTCTTTACCACTTCTAAGTGGAATAATGCTCACAATGTGGACCTTTATAAAACAGCAAACTAACTCTCAGGAAGACGAAACAACAGGAAGCAAATACATTGTGGAAGACATGTCTAAATGATGGTACAGGCAGGTGTGAAATTGCCCACATGGCATGTTTGTATTTATAGAATCATTAAGCCTGGCACTCAATCCCCTCATACAGGTCATTGATAATAATATTAAACAAGACTGGCACCAGTACTGAGCCCTGGGGGACACCACTTGTGACCAGCCACCCACTGGATTTAACTCTGTTCACCAAAACTCCCTGGACTCGGCCATCCAGCCAGTTTTTTACCCAGCGAAGAGTACACCCATCCAAGCCCTGAGCCACCAGCTTCTCTAGGAGAATGCTGCGGGAGACAGTGCGAAAGGCTTTACCAAAGTCCTGGTAGACAATATCCACAGCCTTTCCCTCATCCACTAGGCAGGTCACCTGGTCACAGAATGATACCAGGTTGGTCAGGCAGGACCTGCCTCTCATGAACCCATGCTGGCTGGGCCTGATCCCCTGGTTGGCCTGCACCTGCCGGGTGAGCGCACTCATGATGAACTGCTCCATAATCTTCCCTGGTACCGAGATCAGGCTGACAGGCCTGCAGTTCCCCGGATCCCCCTTCCAATACTTCTTGTAGATGGGCATCGCATTGGCAAGCCTCCAGTCATCTGGGATCTCCCCCGTTAAACAGAACTGCTGATAAATGACAGAGAATGTCTTGGCAAGCTCCTCCGCTGGCTTCATTTTCGTTTGCCACAAAGAGTGAGCCTGGAGCAACCACCATAAAGGCATGCCTGAATTAGGGTACACTCCCACCAGATGCATCATTTTCTCAACTCCTTCCTAACACAGTGGGTTGAGTGCTTTCAGTCTCAGTAAACTATGCTTTAGTGCAGTACAGCGGATGCAAGATACGGTTATCTTGTACAAAGACTGCAACATTTTGCTTAAATCGGCGGTGTCAAAGAGATCTATCCCAGTGAGCTGCTACATCTTGTTTGGAAAATTCCCAGAAGGCTCAGAAGCAAGCCAACAAGACATGCTAAGTGGTGCAGCATCACGTAACTATATCTGCTTCAGCCTGGACTGGGTTTGACCTTGTTCCTGTGGCACCTGCATCACAATTAACACATCCTAAGAGACTCGGCTCTTCCAAAGTCTCTAGTGTCACATGAGCCAAACTGAAATAAGGAAGGGGTAAAAATAAAATACACGTATCAGCAAAAATTTTCCCTGTGGTTTGACATGGAGCACGCTCATTGCAGAAAAGCTTAGTTTAGGCAGGAAGCTCTGCTCTCTCTCTCTAAATTCTTTCATTGATTGCTGGGTTTGAATAGCCTCATGGGTTAAGGCTGAGGAAGCTTGTGTCAAGAATCCTGCAATTTGCACATATTAGAATGTGCATCAAGTTTTGCTGTCATCCCCTCACTTTCCTTCTGTTTTATTCTATTTTAAGATAAAACGATATATAAATCCATCAGAGAACAAGACTCCAAGGTCTGAGGTATTCAGCCCCAGCTTAAACTTAAACAAAAAAGCCCACTTAAAAAGGATTTTAAAGTACATTTCATATCAACAAAATGACACTCATCATGGAGCAATTTTATTTTGTCAGCTTTGAATATAAGACGTGTAATCTAATTTTAGATTTGCAACAGAGTGGGTCTTTTCACTTCAAGAGGCATTCACATCTTGGAAAGCAAATTAAGTAATGCTTGTTTGCCAAGCTTCCCACTGTCTTGCCTTATAAAAAACAAATGGGTCTGAATACTTGACTAAAAAGGCTTGATACTTCATCTTTCTACACAAATACACCAACAGAATGTTTTCGTTTACAGATTTTTCTAAAGAATGTAACATGCCAAACAAGACATAAAAAGTAAGAAATAACAATGAAATTAATTTACAAATGTATCTGCTGAGTAAGAGGGGTGGTAAGTACTGGAATCTAGCTGTGAAGTTGGATCTGTATTATGGGTGTCTAACAAACCCCAAATAGAAAGAGTTTAAAATATTCTGCAAATGGCATTTTGGTTTACCCATTTATATTACTAAACCACTAAAGTGAAACCATACTATCTTCCTAGAAGAAATAATATTTTGCTTATTTACTGATCTCATCTCCTATTAAAAAAAGGGGGTGGGGATGAAGCAATTATGAAGCTATGCCTGTTCTAGTGCTAGGAGAGAAATACACTGGCTGGAGAAGCAAAGCAGAGGACGAGGTAAGCAAGCTTCAGCAGTGAATGCCACTCATGGTAACCTTCTAATAAGGATTCTAATAAGGTTATGAAAAAAATAAAGTCCTGTCACTTACTAAAAATATATTTTAATAACCTGCATTTTGAATACCAACGTCCTCCCTCCTGACTTCCCATCTTGAAACAGATTAAAATGGAAGGGAAAATATTGCATTGCTTATAATGGGTGGTGCGGAATGACACTGTCATCACAGACAAGTCCCAGGGTTTCTCACAAAAAACTTTCCATGAAAGACTTTGTGGGGTCCTCTAGAATGCATAGTGCTGTAAAACAGCAAAATAGTTTCCTCTTTTCTCCCAAAACATTTTTCTCTCCTCCCCCTTTTAAAAATTCACTATAACCTTTCCCACCTATACTTGCACTAACTTTTCATTGTTTAACACAGCTGTACATTTGCTATAATATCAAGCTAGCTTGTTGTTGCTAGATCCAATTGAAATCTGAAAATGTCTGGAAACTATATTAGCATTTCTGTATAACAAGAGAAAAAGGTGTCAGTCACCAAAAATCTTATTAGTTCTGCTAAATGAGAAGATGACTGCTTTACTTCTGAGAGTGCACAGATCATTCTTGCGCATACCCAGACAATGATGTACAGCAGATCCACTCTATGAACAAGTTGTGGAAGAAAATGTATCAACCTCTCACATAGCCTCTTCCTTATTAGAATTCACATGGAATGTCATGGCTTTAAACTCGCATTAATATACATGCTGACAGTTTACTAGTCTGCAAGAGTCTTCCTCCACTAAAATGTTAATCACCAGGTGTCGAAACTGCTACAAATAATGATTTTATAAGCTCCCAAGCTTGACAGCCCTAGTGTCCTTGCTAAATGATTAAAATCTACCAAATTTCATTTAATTTGCAAGACAGAAAATTGAAATTGTGGTGTTTTTTATATATAATAGTATTTTAGAATAAACTTTTAAAGTAAGACAAAGAATGACATAAGACAATTTTAGTATCTAATTGACATGTGTAATAGTATTTTCCAAAGTAGAATTTTGCTTTCATGGCGTGAACCAAAATGTCTGTTTCTCTACCAAGTCACAGTGTAAAGGATGCGCTAAGCAACCGCCTGGCTACCAAAAAGGAAGCCTTGTTGCATTTGTGATGCATTTTGACAGTGTATCAGGTTTTCATGGCAAGGTTTTGGTAACAGGGCGGCTGTAGGGGTGGTTTCTGTGAGAGGACACCAGAAGTTGCCCCATGTCCAATAGAGGCAATGCAGGCAGCTCCAAGACAGACCTGCTACTGGCCAAAGCTGAGCCCACCAGTGACGTGGTAATGCCTCTGTAATAATATATTTAAGAAGGGGAAAAAAGAAAACATAGTGCAACAGCAGCTGGGAGGGTAGAGTATGAAAATGTGAGAGAAACAGCCCTGCAGACACCAAGGCCAGTGAAGAAGGAGGGGAAGGAGGTGCTCCAGGCACTGGTGCAGAGATTCTGCTGCAGTTCAAGAACAGGCTGAAGCAGGTTGTCCTTCTGCAGCCCATGGAAGACCACATCAGAGCAGTTATCCACTCTGGGAAGAAGTGGCAGGTGGAAAGTGGTTTTAGTTTTATTACTCACTACCATACTCTGTTATGTATTGACAACAAATTAAATTAATTTCCCCAAGTTGAGTCTGTTTTGCTCATGATGGTAACAGCTGACTGATCTCCCTGTCCTTGTCTTGATCCGTGAACTTTCCATCGTATTTTCTCCCCCTGTCATGTTGAGAAAGGGAAGAAACAGAGCCACTTGGCAGGCACCTAACAGCCAGAAAAGGTCAACCCACCACAGTCAGGGATTAAAAATGCCTTTTCCATTCAGGAAGCCCCTCTGTTGAGATGATTCTTCTTTCAACTTCAACAAACAGCCAAACAGGCAAGAGGGAAATGAGTCCCTACATTAAGCCGTTTTCATCACCCAGACCCACAGACAGCCTTTGGGACTGTCTGTGGCACTACGATACATTTTCTTTCTCTATACCACCATCATGGTACGATTAAAAAAAAAAAATAAATAAAAGCAGATAAATCACAAATAGCTAGCTTTGAGAAAGACTGAGCATCTGGAAGATGCTTCCCTATTACTTAATAGGAAACTGAAGATATTCACCATACCTGACATAAAATCAAGGGAAAGAAATAAAAACATTAAGAAAATAAATCCTTTTTAATTATTGCTGCTATCCTTTCTTCTCTAACCTTCTAAATCACTGAACATCTGCAATAGTCTGCAAAGAGATTAAATAGTAAAGGCACACATGGACAGCACAGACAGATGTCCTTCAGTTTGTATCTGCTAACCCACCTCTAGTTATCTTTCTGAAAGAGAAAAACATGTGCAAGCACATTTTCCTTCTCCACCATCCTGCTCACACATACTCTATAACATACGAATTAAAGAATCAGTAATAACATCTGGAATCTTTGCCGCTTTCATTCTACTTCATTTTCCAAAAGAACCAAAGAAACCCCTCAAAACAGCACTCCATGAATGCTAAAACAACACACTACTCCTTGGTTTATAACTCTTCATTAGAGCTAAGCAGGAAATGGTTGCTGGGACTTCCAGGCAAACCTTGAGCTCTATGAAAGAGCAGCAGTTTTGGATGAATTATCTCAAAGTGCTCTAGCTGGCCAACAGAGAAAACTGAAGGCTAAGTAGGACCTAGTTATGTGCGTGTTTTGTAATATTTGGAGTATTTCTGCCAAAACCACTCACACTGTGCAGATTCAAAACCATAATGCTTACAGTTGTGTTAAGAAAAGTGCAGGCAACCCAGACCTGGGAACCCACTGGGACATACGTTGTGCAAGGTCTGTCTGCTCTTTTCTTTGATTTGCAAGGCAAAAATTCCACATAGGAAGCCCCCTATGCAACTCCCTACAGATTGGGTACGTCATTGTACCCATTCCAAACAACAAAGTCCACTAGGGCTGTTGAAGGGTATTGCTGAGTCAGGCAGGCAAGAAGCAGAGGACAGACTCAAGAACACCAGCCTTACCCAGCACCACCTTCTCCAGTAATGGATAGGCAGCTCCCTATGGATGGGACAACTTCCTGAAAAAATCAATGCTGTTTTTATGAATATCAGGTGATGGTGTTGATCAGTTAAGCTTAGACAACACATATGGGATGCAAAAGAAACAAGTTGTACAGCTGCCTACCTTTGCAAGTCCCACAAGGTGAATAGGAAAACATAGCCGGGACTCATATTCAGTGCTCTCTGGAAGACAGCAGATTTGTCTTTGGGGATTACAGAAAGTATTCCAAATTGATTCCTTTTTCTCCTCCTCTCAAATAGCACTCTGTTTCTTTAGGCCTAATTACTCACCTTGTATACTCCAAGTTTGGAAATCTTGCTCCTGGAGTGATAAGGACATTTGCATAAGAATCTCTGCCTCAAGATAAATGCCTTTATTTATCACAATAATTCAGGGTTTTTTGAGTGATGGAGAAGTAAAATGTTTTTCAGACTTCCATTTTCTTAATGTATTTAAATGAAATTTAGAAGATAAATAAAATAACATTTTAACAGAAAAAGGGAACTCGGTGATGACCAGTATGTTGGCATAATCTTGTTGCGGGAACTTGCAACTGATAGGACTCAACCATTTCAAGATACTACAAGCGGATTCACCAATCCCATAAAGAAAAAAATAATGCTGCTCAACACTGTCAGTCATGTTAAAAAAAAAAAAAAAAAAAAAAAAAAGTTGCATGCAAGAAATTGGTTAAGTGCTCCCAATAGGTCTTGCATTTCCCAAATTGCCCAATTGATATGCAGAAGTGAAAGAAAACAAGGATGGAAATAAGGAAATGATAAGCTTAAAATGGTAGTTTAAATGAATAAGATGGGTAGCTTCTATGAGTATTTCTCTAGATTGTCTGAAAATAAATTATATACTTGTAGATGGTGCCTAAACTGAGCATTTAAACACTTATTACAATATTAAAATTGTCAAACCACTCCAGCAAGCTAAAAAAAGTATTTCCTGAAGAAATGTTTCTTCTCCACTTGGAAGGAAGATGGGAGGAAGGGTAATTGAGGAACCAAGAGATGCCAGCCATGTGGTAACCTGTATTAACTCTAGACAGGAAAGGGAGCTTTACCTCTGCAAAAACACTTAGACCAGTAAAACTACTAAAGTTGTTTTCAAAGCTGTGTGTGCATTTCAGTCATGTTCTTCCATTTCCCCTTTCTTTTTCTATCCCTGTCTCAAAATAGATGAAACCTTTGGGGAAAGAAAAAGCCATTTCCCACACATATATTCTGCACAGAGCCAAAATATAATCTGAAAAAGAACAATCACACTTCAAATACTTGAAAAAATAAATATTTCTATGTGACACATTTTTATAGGTTTATGTTTTTTAATAGGGTTCTTCAAGGTATTTTTCTTCAGGAGTCACTGGCTTGACATGTTGCTGATGCTTATTTCACAGAACCAAATTAAGCTGGCTACAACCACACTGAGAAGCCATAGAGAACACAGAAAGGGATACATTCATAAGGGTGAAGAGTAAGTGCCTGAACTTTCTGAGCTGCCAACTACCAAACAAGCGGCAACATAGCCAAAATAAAACATATCTTCTGGCTGGGGAAGAAAAAAAAAAAAAACACAACCAAAAAAACCAAAAAGCAAACCACCACATAAAGATAAAACCAAAACAACAAAACTCCACCATAATACTAGAAATAAAAACTCATCAGTGGCGTATTTTTTTTAGCATGCTCTGGTAAGTTCACACTGGGACGCTCGCCTCCAGGCTTCTAATAAGGAATGAAAAAATTCAGCCACATGACATTGGTATGCAATTTGTTTCACCTTCCCAATTCAGAAGTTACTGACAATTAATACCTTATACCTAAATCTGAGTTAGGTACATTTTCCATGTCACTTACAGAAGGTTGGCCAAACATCAGCCCAAATGCATCCTGTTTTACGTATATAGTTCAATAAGATTTCTAGTGCTGACATTCAGCACTTGCAGTATGTAAATCACAGTACCCATCTATAATATCAGTCTGAGATTTATCCTTAATAACTCTGAATCTATTTAAAACTTTGAGTCAATTATTAGCCAATAATACACTAGAGCTCCTTAAAACATGGTAGGCAGCTGGCAGCTTTCACTAACAAAACATATGCTTAAAGAACAAGAATCACATCCATTGAAAGAGGTGACTTAATTTTTCCCAATGAGTCACATGTGTTTTAGGATATTAACTCACTTTGAATTATTTGATAAAGGATTATAAAATAATACTAAGCCAATTTCTTTTAATTCCCCTAACTAGTAAATGACACATTTAAATTACAGAACAGAAAGGAAATTGAACTGAAAAATATTTCTAATATGGGTTTTTTGGTAAGCTGTCTTTAGTTTCCTGCTGTTCTTCATCTGTGATTGAATGGCAACTATGATTATACACTTTACAGTTAAATACATAATTGGAAAATGCTGGCAACTGATATGTATAAAAATCATTTTTCTTTTTAAATTCATGCTAGTAAAGTTCAAGCACATGAATTTTTAAAAATACAAAAAAAAAACACCAAACAAACCTAAACAAACAAAATTTCATTTCAAATGCTCACTTCTCTCAGGATCCAATGACAACAAATGTTAATGCAATCACAGAATGACAGAATGATTCAGGCTGGAAGGGACCTGTAGAGGTGATCTTGACCAAAACCCCTGCTGATTCGTCCCCTGCGCCCATTGCCTCTCGGAAGGAAGGGAAATGTTATGTTTACACTGTATGATCCACAAAATAAGATCATATGCTAGATATATACTGTTGGTTACTGAATTCATGACACATCTCTTTAGGTCTCCTTGCCAATAGTTTGCTTTTTTCATGATGGTAGACTTGGAGACTCCTTATGTATCTCCTCATACTCTTCCATGCTGAACTGAAAGTAGCTTGCTACAATAATATATCACACACTTCAAAGTCATGATGTTACACACCAGTATAACATTAGTGGTTCCTTGTACTAGAATCCCACCTTAGTTCCCATTTTTGATTGTGACACCTAAAGCAGAAAGCCAGCAAAAATGATATTGAATACTAAGGACTAGGGCACAAGCTATGTTTTGAAACATGAAAACAGATGTTATAGGTTGTGACTGCATTAAAGTCTCTCTCCTTAAACACTTTGAGGCCTTGAAATAACTTCAAACATGCTCCAAATTCGTTTCCAGTAAAATTATCATTCAGATAAACTCATTCTTACCAAGTTACATACAGAATTAAACTCATTATAGACAGTAGTTTGCAACACTTTTACCACCATCTTCTCAACTTGCCACAAAAGACCTTACCAGTACATCCTCAGTAAACTGATCATTCTCCTTGGTGTATTTACATGCATATGTATACATTACATGTATATGTATATACATATACATATGTATAAAATGATCAAATACTTCTACTTGACTATAGAGAACATATTCTGATTTGTGCTTTATTTTTGACTTCCACAGAATTTATTAGTTGAAGAACAGTCATAAGAACAGAAATTTAGAAAATGAATTATAAATAAAATTGAATGCTAATAACACAACCTTGAAAGGCTAAGCTACTGTAAATGAATGCTTCCTACCTTCCAATTACTGTAAGAGACCACTAAGACTACAACCACATTTAAAACGTACAACCTTCACCGTTAGTTTGCCTTCCTTCCCTTGTTAAGAGATTAATGCCCCCCCAAAAAAAAAAGAGCCAAAACACTACCTCTATTTTTTTTCTTTGCCTGATCACTAGAAAACAACCTTCAAATCCAGGATCTTATTTAAAAGTTTACTATTTGCCAAGTTTCTGTTAGGCAGCGTTTTTTTTTTTTCTTTAAGTGGAAAAAGAATAAGAGGAGAAGAGAGCAGCCATTCTTAAAAGCATGCATTTTTCTTGCACTACCCTTAACACTGGTTTTCTCAGCATTAGCTTCCAGGAACTCACTTTTGTTTTCTCAGCTTTTTTCTGATGACAAGTCACGTTGTGGTAAGTCATATCAGGCTGCATCAGTCATGCAGCAAACACCCTGAAATGCTGAAAAATGCTTTTCCCCTCAAAGCCATACTTACAGCAGTAAAGAATTTAAAAGAAGATTCATAGGGAAAAAAAATCATGCCTGCATGGTCTAGGGGAAAAAAAAAAAAAAAAAAAAGGTACAGCATTAATGGCAAATTTAAATCCCTACATTAATTCTGGTTATTCACTGGAGCTGAGCATAATTCCTTTCTGATGCTTGTCGAAGAAGTAATTTTCAGTCAGTATGCTTTGTTTTGGTTATTTTAAGTCTTGGGATAAAGAGGAAATGCTTCAAAACTGATCTGCAAAAGGCAAAGCAATAGATGTGAGCAAGAGATATGTGCATACACAGAAGTGAACCCAGAAGGTGTACAATTCTCTATATTGCATACTTTACAATCTCTCTCCCACTAGCTGACTAAAAGTAATAGTCCACCGGACCCACAACAGAGCTTTCAGAGCTCTGCTAGTAAAAGCTTCCTCAAAACAAAACAAAAAATCTAGAGTGCAATTAATGTACAAGGTGCTTTTAAACTTGAGAACTATGATTAAACAATATCAGCCTTCATATAGGAATGACAGCAACAGTAGGTTAGAAGAGTTTTTTAATATTGGGATCATTTCCTCCAGAATAACTCTTCTCAGCCTGTTGAAATTGTTTACTGGCAAGGCAGGGAGGCTTCTGAGATCAGTGACCATAGAATCTGGAGTGTGGCACTACACTAGATGAGGACCTAATAAGGTCAGTGGAAAAAATGTGCTAGTTGCCCTAACATATGGGATATCTTTACCTCTGAATAGGGACTGACAAAACCACAACAAATAAACCAAGAAATCGGGCCCTCAAAATTCACACCAATAGCTTAAAAACAGACTTTTCCAACAGTGCATTTGAATATATTTACCCCCAGCTCTTTACACCCTTTAGGTCTTTGCAGCAAATGCACTACTGCAATGACGACAGCTAGAAATCTTGAAATCCTCAGTATTCACCCACCATGAAAGAGGTGCCAGGTATGCCAACATTTGACATTGGGTCTGGAATTTTAAGAAAACCAAACAAATGAATCACAAGACATGGTACTGCAGTGGGAGCTTGTAAACTGGGGGAATCTGACAGTGCAGCAATGCTGAAAGGGAGCTGGCATGTTTGGGGATGGCATTGTTTTGCAAAAACAGCAGGGCTGGGTTTCAGAGAGGAGAAACTACTTGTAAACAGTTTCTGTAGTTTATCGTCTTGTGGTGGGTAAATAGTGAGGCAGTGATGTCATCTGTCCAGTAGGATTTCTGGCTTCACCAGAGGAGGCTGTAATTAATTGGGAGCAGGCAAGCCATCAATACCACTTCTAGCATCCAGTTCTTCTTGTGTTGCAATCGCTTACTTGTTCTCTGAGACAGGTTCTGCTGCCACCCACTAAAATACAGGCTTCCATTCCTCAAGACAGAGTGCTTACTGATGGAGAAAGAGAAGCTGTATGAGAAGGTAGTTATTCTGTGATCTATGAAATCCATATATCGTGCTGGGCACTCTTACTCATACACCCTGCTCTTCCTCATCATTACAGGCCAAAAAATGTTGTTATGCTCTGACGGTAGAAGTCCTATGAAAAACATCAGGGACTGCTGAGGGAAAGGGTAGTCACCAGCAGCTGTACAAATTATTGCAAAATCCTTTTCCCAGACCTTGAGAAAGATGAACTTGCCTCATCCAGACCTATCCAGAATGTTGTTTCAAAGATAACCTAAGAAGTGTTTTTGAAAGAGGTTCCTCTCTACATTACCTGTTTTGTTTTCCTTTCCCCATGCTCCACTATATGCTCTCACTCAGCCTTGCAGCAGGAACAGCAATAGCAGAGTATCCATGATTAATCCACAACATTAAATTTTCAAGTAAGATTTTATAAACTTTTATATCCCACAGAGGTAGGGTGGATTTTTCTGCAGAAAACCATTATCTTCCTCTATCTCGTCCTACGAAATATGTGAAAAGCCATAGCTGAACTAATCATATTGATTAATACTGTTCTCCTGTGCTTCCAGTTAATACTAACCCATTGATTTTTGTCTTATTCTTACACTGCAAACCACTGGAGATACTCTGCTACAGTACCTGGTACAGTATGTTCCTGATAAGTAGCCAAATAATATAAATCATTTGGAATCACAAAGTACTTGTGGAAGCAACCTGTGGATTTCTTTCCTTTCACCACCCAATTACTGACTGAGGCTATTCCACTTTCCAGTCTGGGGTATTTTGTTCTAAGCAGCAATGTAAATACTTGCATAAAACCTAGGAAGGCTGGTGGCAGGCTACAGTTGTCCCTGAAGCAAAATTAGACAGCCATGTATAGAATCTCTCAGCTGCTGTTTTCAGTTTTGCTTTTTCCTCCTGAACTAAAATAATTTCAGATGTAGAACTTAAAAAGGCCAAGTTCATTTCACTTGATTCTCCTCATCCTACCCAGCCCCTGCAATACTTCAGATCTGCACTTCCCCCAAGGACATTTTGTAACATCCACCTGCTCACAAAATAAACCCATTCAATTCACAGAAAAACAGCCTATTTGTTCAATATAAAATGCTGTGTGTATATTTCGCAAGTGAAGGGACTCAAGGAGTCATACATAAAGGTTTGTAATTGCCATTTCTTGTCCATTTCTGAAATTTCTGCATTGTAATTTTTTGACTTTGCCTTAGCTGTAGGTTCTCCCCACCTCTGCTGCCCCAGATACAATCCCTCACAATGCTGACGTTAGGGGTCTTTAAAAATCAGTCAATTATCAATCAGATTCAATTCAGGTCACAAAAATAGTTTTAAAATCATCTTCTTGGAAACAAGTGTGACATGACTGATTTAATATTGCTTCTCTTTATTGTAAGCTGTCAGCTCCTTTCATATAAAGACTTTGAATACAGTATTGTTCACGGTGCTCACTTTAACAGCTTGTTACCATCAGAGCTGTTAAAATACTAGTTTTGTACTAATAACCACAATCTTCCACCTCTGGAGACTGGATTACATTTAAGAAAAGTCAGAGTAAGCTTCATGCCCTAATGAAGTCTCTTAGCTCCCAGGGTAAATGCCATCACAACACATTGACAATTTGGTGCTCTTACTGAGTGTTAGAACCGCAAATTGCTCCTGCAATGAAACTTGAAATGTCCCTCTGAAGCTGCAACGAAGTATTCACCAAAACCTACCCCTTATCTATGGCAACCTAAAACCAAATGCCCTCTTGGACTTGAAACTGGCATAACACTTAAGGAGTCTAAAGCACTTTGAATTTTTTTTTTTCTTTTTAAAAGGCATTATTAACATTTTAATCACCAAATTATTCATCGTGATATCAAACTTCAAGAAATAAACTATTTATGGAAAAATTAACAAGTTTGCTATAACACTTATACAGCCGAAGGGGGCAGGGAATAAAACTTGAATCACACCAAAAGGAACCTGCCAACTATCAGCCTACCAGGCTGATCACAGACCAAACTTCTTCTATTCAGCTACTCACCTAGCAGGCTTTCTGTCATCAACCAAAAGAAAAAGAAATACCCTACAGCCTCCATATTACTTTGAATTAGGTCCAAAATACACTATAATAATGCAAACAATTCGTTATGACGCGCTTTTTTTTTCCACACAAAGAGGGAATCCTTATACAAAAAAAAATACAGCTTTACGTATTCCAAAGTCATCAGCGCAACTTAAAGTCTAGACCAGAGTTACATATTTAGGACGAGAGGAAATGGCTTCAAGTTGTGGCAGAGGAGGTTTAGACCGGATATTAGGAAAAATGTCTTCACTGAGAGACGGGTGAGGCATTGGAATGGGCTGCCCAGGGAGGTAGTGGAGTCACCCTCACTGGAGGTGTTTAAGGAACATGTGGATAAGGCATTGTGGGAGATGGTTTAACGGAAAGGGTGGTGTTGGTTGATGGTTGGACTCGATGATCTTACAGGTCCTTTCCAACCTTAGCAATTCTGTGATTTTGTGATTTCCTGAGCTATGACATGGACTTTGCACCACATCCATCTTTCCTACAAAAAAAAAAAAAAATGTCACACTCCATTTACTTTCTGGAACAAGACTTTTGTGTTGAGTGCAGGTGCCCAGGCACTGGCAGGGGGCCTGCAGGGGGGCCTCTGTGAGGGGAGAGGCCAACGTTGCCCTGTGCCAGACACAGCCATTCCAGCCAGCTCAAACGGACCCACTGCAGGGCACAGCTGATCCCAGCAGCCAAGACGGTGGCACCTCTGTGATTCAAGAAAGGCTAAAAAATGCTGCTTATCAGCAGCTGGGAGAGAGGATTGTGAAAGAAACAGCCCTGCAGACACCAAGGTCAGTGAAGGAGGAAGGACTGCTCTGGGCGCTGAGCAGAGATTCTCCTGCTGCCCCTGGAGAAGATCACGGTGACGCAGGCTGTCCCCCTAATCCCAGGGAGGGTCACACCAGAGCCATATCCACCCTGCAGCCTGTGGAGGACCCCATGCTGGCGCAGGTGGGTGTGACCCGAAGGAGAAGGAAGGAGTAGCAGAGACTATTCCAAGCATTAGGAATTGACCGCAATCCGCATTCCCCACCCCCCTGCATCACTTAGGGAGAGGAGGCAGACAGTCCAGAGTGAAGTCCAGCTTGGGAATAAGGGAGAGGTGAGGGAAAGGTGTTTTAGGTTTTGCCTTTGTTTCTCACCATCCTACTCTATTTTTAATTGGAAATAAATCAATTTCCCCAAGTCAAGTCTGTTTTGCCCCTGACAGTAATTGTTGAGTGGTCTCCCTGTCCTTATCTTAACCCACAACCCTTTTCATCTTATTTTCTCCCCTGTCCCAGTGAGGACGGGGAGTGACAGAGCAGCCAGGTGGGTGTCTGGCAGCCACCAACAGTCAATCCATCACAGCTTGTTTTCTTTTGCTGTCAAGTAGGTTTGCTGTCATCGTAACAATTATACCTGGAAAAAAAAAACCCACAGAAAAAACATTTTAATAGCATTCTTAGCATTTTAAACTTTATAGAATAAATTACTGTGTTTTCAAAGGGAAAATATTTTATAAAGTATGGACTCAGCGATTTTAATACGTCTTTACAACTGAATTGGCAGTGAAAAAAAATCACAAACCTCTCGCCACTGCAATTCCCTTATCTCGGGCAAGAGCCAAAAAAGAGTAAGAATCCAACCTAAATCATCCAGGCAGTTAAGTGATCACTAGAGACAAACTTATTCAGCGCCTAATGAGATAAAATTAGGAGGATTAAATCTAATTAAGGGTCTTTTAAAGAACAGTCCACAAGTAAATACCTCTTTAGAAAACTTCTGGTTATCATCAAGATGAAATAGAGAAACAGAGATTTTGAACCATCAGAGATGACGTCTGACTGTAAAACAATTTTATATTCTTAATGATTTTCTCTGTAAATTATTTGAATTATAATTAAATACAAACCAGGTTTATACCTAGTAAATTCACACTAATAAAGAAAAGGAGAATGTAGTCTCTCTATTAATAGAAACCCAGCCAACTCTAGCTCCACCATGAGACTTTCCCTAGCTTAACACCACCTGTTAAGCCTTTTCTGTGCTAGTGGGATCTAGTCAGCTTTTAAAGACTTAGATTTAGGAAACAGTGTTAATTACTGAAACATACTCACTGTCCTTACTTTGATTTTACGTATAAGCTTAATATTCCATATGTGACAAACTGCAGCATTTTACCACTGTAAGAAACCAAATGAGCTGTTTCATATCTTCAGTTAAAAATGAACTGCCTGTGAACCCAGCTTCAAATGAATGACAAACTCATTTTGAAACAGTGAGGGCTACAGTAGAGAGTTAAGACCCTACTGCACGTATAGTGTTTCTTACCGTAGAAGAGAACCCTACTTTCCAAAAACCCATCACAAAATCTTTTGCATACTAATGGCAAATCAACATCTAAAGTCCTAAATTCAAGAGTGTACAGAGCAAATTTCCTGATGTACTCCTGCTCCCTACACATACTGCAGTGTAGAAGTGGAAAAATAGTAGCATCAGCAGATCTGATAAGGTACAGGAGGATGGCTCTAACATTCAATGAAGTCCATGAATTGAGAGCCTGGAACTGAAGAGAATGCCTTGGACTACATCCAACTGCGGACCACAATCACATAGTCAGGATTTTGTTCTGATGAAGGAACTTCTACATGTATCAGCATTCTGCAATATCCCATTAATGAACTACTACAAGTTACAAGAAAAGGCAGCTGCCGAGGTCAATCTCATTACTGCTCCCTGTGCTAGCCATTTAGCCCAACGGCCAGATGTTAATGGGAGTTCTGGATTAGGTTGTTCTAAGACGTAGAGTGACTTATAAGGAGAGTCATTCCTTCGCTTCAATGTTACTCAGATTTCATGCATCTACCTGTTTTGATAGGTGTTGGTTGTTTCATGTTTACCCAGTCTTGAAAAATGGCACTTTTCGGATTTAATCATCTTCCAAACAGAAGACTGTTTGGAACAGGTTATTCACATCATGTGTTCGAACCATCTGCAGCAGTTTTTACCACTAGGAGATGAGGGTATCAGCCAACTTAGTTAAACCAAATGCCGAGGGTAACTTCACACAGATGATTTTTCTGCCATCCTCCATCTATTTTGTTAGGAGCATTCTCCTTTCCCTGGAAGCCTCTTCTCCCTGTGCTGCTTCTGCCCCTTCTCATATATTTATTTGTCTGTGCCTGTATAAATTACTAACTTACAAAATGAATAAAAATCCAAGCAGATTAAAATGTCATCATTCTGGAAAAGTGCAACAAACCTTGTCACTTGTAGTTTTATTTAACTTTCAAGAGAACAAGATTTTTCATCATGATTAAAACCACAAGAACCTGCAGTTTTAAACCCCTTGAAATGTGTGAATGAATGCCATATTGTAAGCAAGGTTTATGATACTGACTATTCCATCACCAAGTTGCAAGGACGGTGGAAAGAGATGGCCTGGAAGGTAAAGGTGATTTTGGGAGGGGAAGGAATGATTTTTTTTTTTTTTCTTAAATGACAAGCATAAAGAAGTAGGGGGGGGCAATTAATGCAAATCAACAGAATGGTTCTAGACAAGAGAATGAACATCCGCTACATTATAAACACATTATCCTTAAACACACATAAACAGTAAAAATATCTTTTTAATGCATCTCTAAGCAAACACTGCTTCAATCAGGTTTAGAAATTGCCAATGTTTAAAATATTTTTTTTAATTAAATCACAGGTTTCTTACTCTGCAATCATCATTTCATATCCTGATGTAATTTATAACTTTAAGTGTATAGATTGAAATTATTACATATAACACAACATTAAGGATGAAATCCTTATGAATACTACTTCAAATATAAACATTTGTTCCTTCTTTCTCCCTCACCCCCCCATTTTTTTTTCCCAGCAGTTAGATAATTATTCCAGTAAATACTTTAAAAAAAAAAAAAAAAAATCAAACACATGGAAAAGTTTTGTCCAAATTCTGGTAATCTTTCAAACAGGACCAGGCTCATCAGAGGGGTATTTCAGAGCCAAATGCAAGACAAGAGTGAATGCAGGATCCACACACACCTGAGTGGACTCTGCATCAATCCCCAAAGACAGTATGGTTTGGGGCACACCATCCCTACCTGCCCATAGCCCACCAAAACACTCTTGTTTTTACATATACCTATTATCTCAAGGACCTTCTGATAAACTACCAGAATTTGGCCAACACAAAATCTCATTCCCTTTTAAATCTGTAGGCCTTGTCCTTCAAGGAATCTCCTACAACTGAAGACCTGATATCTTAACCTGTAGCCAATGGTAAATACTAAAGCCACAGTAGGGTTTGCAGCCAAAACCATAGGTGTTCAGCCTAACTCATTACCACACAAAAGACGTGGCATATTAGTTTATAAAGTATTATGAAAGATGAGTGTTACATTAAAATCCCAGTGAACTGTAAGAAACCCTTACGGAACGGTAATGTAAGATAATGCCAACACTGTTTCAGTCCGACTGCAATGACACACTCATCTTTTAACATGATTTAAAGTTTATCACTTACACAGATCTGGTGTTTCTGAGACCGTTCGTACAGTAATTTCTTCTTTTTATTTTGAGCACAACATGAATATATAATGAGAGAATGAGCCATAGACAGACTAAATTCTGGAAACCTTTAGAAACAGATACTAGCCTATTTAGTACATTAAATCCTAGCACTCCTGTATATTTATTCAGCTTGGTCATGAAGCTACATTTCAAAAGCCCCGAGTACAGCGGATAGTCCCTACAGATGTGTCTGTTATATAAGGCACTACGTAGAAACACGATGCATTTGAACAAGACAAAGCAACGTGTTAATGTGCTAAACTCTCTGTTCACTGAGGAAGTAGGTTCTAAATAATATCATTTTAAAAGCAGACAGGGACGGTATAAAGCTACAGAATACAATCTTGCACGTGCTGTAATGCTACCATTTATCAGGAAGACAGATCTGATGGATGCTGTAAGAGAAAACTTTCAAGCTCCTGGAAGGAAAAAAAATAGCAATAATTAGCGATAAAAGCTTAGTGGAAAATCTTCTTCCATTGGTTCTATTAAAAAGTAATTAGAGCTTGTGCAACTGCCAAAAATTGGCAATTAACATTGCTACATAAGAGAATGCTGGCACTTAATCTGGTTAGTGTTCTCAAGGAACACTCTAATGTACTAACGCTATCTGTCTATCCATCTATCTTAGGTACTTACATGGCCCCTATTACCATAATACATAGGCATTTTACAATCTTCAGTGCAGTTATTTTTACAATACCCTGGTGAGTGAGGTCAGGGAAATAGTCAAACCAAGTACACAGATGTGGAGCTGAGTTTAGGCTATAATGTTACATAGCATTTAATTTTCAAAATCCTTTGTCAGGAGGTATTTCCTGGTGCACTATACTTGTAATAAAACCTACAACTAGGTCAACCAAGGAAAAATAACTAACTTTACAGTTTCATTTTGAATATAAAATCAACTTCAGATGTTAAAATGGTTTTCAAAAACAATTTACTTAAGTCCGAGTTTAAAGCCTGAATCAAGTATTGTTTTAGATGTTTGCTGCAACAACAATCCCCAGCTCCCACTGAATTTAAAATTAATTCTCATTCAGGTACTAAACTGTAAAGATGATCTTTCTAGTATCTGAACAGATGCATGTTCAATGGAAGGACAGCAACAGTTGAGCAAAAACATGAACATGCCAGACCTTCGACACTGCCGCAATGATCATGTAGAGAGGTGACTAGAAGATCTGAAAGAAACCACATAAGAAAAAAAGATATATAAACCAGAGACTATTTGTACATGGATGTGCTAAACTCTGCTTTGCTTAAAAACCCTAACCTAAAAACACATAAGCTGTATAAAAATCAACAAGACACCAGTATCAACTTTTTTCAGTTTCAATGGCTGACTTGCGAATAATTTTAGCTACATGTAACCTAGCAATATGTCACTTCTAAATATAATAAAAACATTTTAAAAAATCCCCTTTCCTCTTTCTCCAAGCTGTGATGAGCCTTTCAGCATATGTGAAATGAAATACATCACCAACTTCAGGTTTATGTTGCAATACAATTCAGGAAAGAAAAATAGGAGTGATGGCTAAACAGTGTCTTCCCTAATGTTGTATTATGCCAGAAGCTGTATTGCCTTTATAAGAAATAAAATGATGACAATATCCAGTGAAAGAAATAAGGGAACACCAGAGACAGAAAGAGTAAGTATTGTAAAAGATTCATATCTTCATTTTCATTGTCCTTTTACTATATAAAAAGTACACTACAAGAGAGTTAACTGTGCTGTGGAAAAAAAGTAGAGTGTATTACATAGTTCATTTATGGGAAGAATTTCCTTTTTGCAATATGCTTAGTTTTTTATGGATTTCAATTTACAATTTAGAAAAGCATCTATGCTAGTTCCTTGATGGCTTTGCCTAATTAAAATTCCATTTTCACAGTACATACAATAATGACACACAAATTCCACTTTCTTTTTTCCCTTTTTTTTAAAAAAAAAAATCCAAACCCAACTTTCTTCTCAAAGTGACCGAGATTATCCATAATTAGGTAATAAAAGGTTCTTTTTGAGGGTCATAGTATCTTTAAAGGTAAATACTGATCAAGCTAACATGGTAAAAAGAGTGCACATTTCTTCAAGAGCATGACTAATTTTTTAATGAAAATAACTCAGATTATCTTTGAGCAACGATATAGAAAAGGACTGAAATTTAAACCAGGAGATTTATAGAAATATAGTCTTTAGGAGAGAAAATAATATCTCATATCAGTAGTACAAAATGTTAATTTAATAACACTACACAATTCAGATCATTTAAAATTAATGTTTACAGTTACTTTAATCAATCAAAAGTAAAAATGTTTCCATAGACTGATTAGACTCCACAGATCCTGAATTACCTTTTAAACAGCTATCTGCTTATATCTGATGCCTTTGTGATCAGTGAGCATTACATGAACACTAGAAGATCCTTCTGAAAAAAGTTCCACAAAAGAGATTCTGAGAACACAGGATAATGAACATACAAGACTGAAATCTCCTCTCAAACACACAGTCAGCTTTTTGGTGATATTTTGTCCCTTAATGCATACCAATTTCAGTAGCACTTCAGCTGAAAACAGTTGACAGACACACTATTACACATAGCTAATTTCAGCTAGCTGTTGATTCATTTTGCATAAACCACCTTAGAACATTTCTAGTAGACTTACTTATAAGTCAGAGACCTGGTTTTGATGTTGGTTTCGATATATGTGGATCAGTTTTCACAGACCACTTAAATTAATACACACTTTGCATCCCTTTAGTGTCCTTTCTACCAAAGTCTAAAACTTCAAGATTAGGGTAAAAGTTAGGGTCACTGGGTCAAAATTTTCACTACAACTTTAATTGGAGCCCCTAGCACATATACTTTATGATCCAGACTTGTATTGCACAGTACTTTTAAGGTAAGTCCCACCTGACTGAATGGTAAAGAACAAGCTGGCCTGACACAAAACCAATTTCATCTAGTAAAAGAGCCCTGGACTACTGTGTTGGAAGGTACAAAAGCACCAGAGACTTTTAAAAAAAAATAAAAAGGGAAAGGGGAAGGGATGATCCAATAGCTAATTCAATAAATGAGTTCCAAAAATACCCTGATGCTACCCCTGCCTCTGCCACACAGCCTGGTGACACCATAGGAAACCACTGCCATCAAAATTGTACCTACGTTGCAGATGTGTATTCGTTATTTTCTGACCTGAAATACTCATAACTGATTTGCCAAAGGTAAACCTATTGCAGCTGAAGTCAGTGGACCTATAAAGTCCTTAATACACTGAAAAATGAGGTTTCTATTGTTACACATTTGGCACCCTCCAGTCTTGAACCTATGAACTGGAGATAATACCCCCTCACCTCATAAATGTATTATGAAAATAAATTCATTAAACATTTATGAGATTTTCCAGGACCATAATGATGCTTATCACAGAAAAGCCCAACAGGAAAAATAATTCTCCATTCAAAAAAGCTCTAAACATCAAGCTATTTATAAGGCATGGGCTACCACACCAAATAATTATAACAACATAGTATCACACGGCTCATTACATAGCAAGCATGACCCATCTTAAAGCACTCTAAGTAAGGCAGAGATTCACACAAAATAGTTATGGGAATGCAACTGAAAACTGAATCAAAACCAATACAGAAACCATCTGAAGGATTCACATCCTACATTTATCTTGCATCTCCTAGCTTAAAATGCAAACCAATATAGGGGAGAAGATCAACTCCATTTGACACCATACTGATAGCTGAGTCATGTAGATCATTGTAAGACCACTGGTACACAAAGAAACAGGGTAATTAACAACCATGATACGAAGGAACAGAGAGAAAGATAGACCTCTTACTACAGTGTTTCACACATTTAGAGATGACTGTAAGAGAGAGTCCGAGATCCTCAGAGCCTTTTCACTCACCACTCTGAAAGAAAGGGGCTTCAGTACAGTGATTCTGCTCAAAACTCTCAAACTTCATGTATTCCCAGAGCCCTCAAACATGCACACCTCTAGTCACTTATCATCACCTCTTATCATCGTATGAGTTTTTAATTTATGGTCGTTTTCCCATCGCCCTCTGCCTACCTTTCCTTATGCTAAGGTAAAGGGTACATGCAATTTATGTGCATCGCAGCACATAAACCCCTGTTTACTCTCAGCCTGCTGTTCAACCTTCTGCTTTCATTTCAGGTATGTATCTCTCCACCAAGTTAGCTCAGCAAAGTGGCATGGTTTACTCAGGGGAGGAGGAAAAGAAAAGTAAATCCTCTTCACTTACAAGTTGGAGTCCTGGACTCAGACTTGTTATAGGAGCTCGGAAGGAGCATTTACATCCATCTCCTGGTCATGTAATACAGGCTTCCTTGATATTAAAAATAGTTTTTAAAAAAGTATATAAATATATGTACTCTAGCAAAGGCTAGACTCCTTTGCTAGAGTTGAGAAAGGAATGGGCTAAAAAAAGCTTTCAAGCATGAAGATGGAAAGCATGACCAAAATTACGAAGTTTTCCCATGCTTATTGCTCTGAAGTAGATCAATCAGTCTAAAATAAAGGGGTTTTTTTTTTAAAAAAAAAAAAAAACAGCATGATGAAGAACTCAGCATTGAAAATTTCTGTCTGAACTACTTGGCCTTAACAAAAAAGTTATGAACTACTACATGAAAAGCTATGAACTACTATAAGATACTATGGTATCTTATAATGGGAAGCACCTGGCAATCTAGTGATGTGTCACACTATCTGCAACATTATGTTCGTCTGCAAAGCAAAACAAAGCAAATATAATGACCAAAACCAAGTAAACTCTTAAGCATGGCATTTTATGGTGTTGAAAATGTACCCAGCCATTTTGGACAATGTTCCTTTGACATCAGTATACAGAATGCTGTAACAAATTAGTCCTTCAGACATTGTTCTACTTCACTGATAGAATAGGTTTGTAACAACATTCAAAGACAAATGCTTAATGTCACTCTCTTGTAAAAGAACGCCACTTAAATTGCTATCTTCAGCTGCTATTACTCTTGCTTTTAATTGTGTATCTTGATATAACATTTCCCAGAGCCTGAAAATCCTTATCAGAAGTCTACTGACTGGAGAGAGGGGAAGGGAAAAAGTCTGCTAGAGGGGATACTCTAGTTCCAACAGGGTACTACTCTTCGGCCATGGCTCACAACAGATGAAACCTCACCCTCAAGGAAGACACAAAGCAGTGAGAAAGTTCACTCCCCTGCTGAGAGAATTAAGGGGTTGCCACAAGACAAACTAGGCCAGGACACCTAACAGTAGTTAATTAGACGGATCCCTTTGTCTTAGAACAAGGACAGAATTTAAGTGATGTAAACAGCCTTTGTTTCTTGTGAGACATAATAACAAAGAGAGGAAAAGGTATTTTGAAACATACTTTTGGAAAATAATCTTGGTCTGAGAAAACAGGCAGAGAAAAAGTAGAACCACATATATTGGGTCTGTGTGACAAGGTTTTGGTAGTGGGGGGCTACAGTGGTGGCTTTGGTGAGAAGCTGCTAGAAGCTACCCCCATGGCTGATAAAGCCCACGCCAGCCAGCTCCAAGATGAAGGCCGAGCCCATCAGAGACTGAGGTAGAACCTCCAGGATAACATATTTAAGAAGGGGAAAAAGTTGTTGCACAATTGCAAACAGCAGTAGTGGAGAGATGGAGAAGCTGTGAGCGCAACAGCCCTGC
>KL285442.1:328-10964 GCA_000699545.1 Podiceps cristatus
AGAACTCATATCACAGGACCCCCTTGTCTCATAAATTGGTGAAATGTTAAAGTCAAGGGATATGCAGGTGGTCAGAGCAGATGATATAATAGGGTCTTGACTTCTAGTGCAGACCCTGAAGAAGAGACTTCTATGAAGCTGAATAAAACATTTACTATCAGAACCTGCCCACTACAGTATGTTAATTAATTTTTTGAAAAATTACAAATTTCTACTCATACGTCAAGGAATTTCTACAAAGTTCAGACATGAATGATATATCTGACAGGGATAAAAATGTGTTGGATTTATAGGCTACTGTGAACTGCATTTTAGGATAAAACAAAGGCTTTCTTTGTTCTCTATTCAGCCAGTAAGTAACTGCTGCAGTCTTAATGGTTCTCTTAACTGCCTTCGTTATTTCATCATGAACAAAAAATTGCTGCCCTAATAACAATAATAATAGTAGCATTAGTGATAATAATTATAGTCCAATGAGATTCAGTTCTCAGGATGATATAGTCAAATATTTTAATAATTGCAAAGATAATTCTTTTACTCCTCACTATTATCTATAACAACATAACATTGTTTAAACCTTTTTCCTTACCGATTTGCTTTCTCGTATTGAATGCACATAATGGTTAGTTACAAGAGAGCTGCTCATTAGTGCTGAACTGCTGGCGATGATCATTGGAGCTTTTCTGTTTTTACTAAAATAAATAATTAGCAACTGTGTTGAAGAGATTGGATATAGGGGAAAATGGAACAAAGAAGGATCAATATGTTAAATCTTTGAGAAGTTCATAGGCTGATGAATGACCTCAGTGGTAGAACACCATTAATTGCCTTATAATATAGTTTATACAGATTGGGGTTTACTTATTTGTTAGTGGAGAGAAGGGGCTTTTTAGAGGGAGGAACCCACACAAAGTCATGGACAAATACCCTTTGGCATTAAGCATGTCATTAATCTGAGAGTGCTTATTTTTGTCGTAAATATGTATGTCTTATTTTCTGAGATGATAGTAGTGTGTTTGAATTACTGTTTTTAAGATTAGCAAAACTTGGTTTTTGGCTTCATTTCCAGCCAAATATCTGAGAACCAAGTTAAAATCAGTGCTGAGCACAAGCACTGCTAAGCCCCAAGAGATATATTTTTTTTAGATCTCCTAAATTGAAGTCCTTTTTCTAGGCATGCAGAAATGTAGTGTCTTTTCTTCAGTTGAAGTCTAGACACTCCAGCCCTTTATCCTTCTCTTTGCAACTGATAAGGAACACAGTGTTCTCTAATCGTAATTCTAATCATCGCAGCGATTTCCATCCACACCTCAGTTAGAGGAGGCTTAGAAGATTATTATTCAATAATTGCATGTATAATCTCCACAGGAAAAGGAGCAGCAACATTTGGGGGATAATCCAACCTTGTCCAATGATACTTTATCATTATAAGGGGGAAGAACAGCAGATAAATAATCTGACATATGGAAGCAAAGAGGTCAAATTAAGTTAAAGTCCTCAAAACAGCTTGGGAAAAAAAAAAAAAAAAAGAAAAAAAAAAAAAAAAAAAGGAAAACCAAAGCACCTATGAAGCAGCTTTTAGTCCTTTATCCAATGGAAAACCAGTATTTGGAAGCAAGTGAATCCCTTCTTAGTTGGCTTTAGGTTTCTTAAAATAAGATTCTAATATTTTATGTGCAGCTGTAGTCACGGAATCAATGTACCTGGTACACTATACCTAGTAAGATTTTATGCAGGTACGGTAAAAACAAGACAAACAGGTGTTTTGATCCCACATGAAAAGGAGTGCTTTTTAACTATATATTGATATTGAAGGTTTAAAACAAAAATAAAAGCAAAAAGAGAGAGAGAGAAAGAGAGAAAGAAAATGTGAGGTGAAATATAAATACACAGGTTTTCATCAACTCATCTTCCAGCAGAGACCAATGGGGCTTCTTGGCCATGACTAACCTACCGACCTATCCTTAACAATACCCTGTGTGAAGGCGACATGAGAACTTGCTCTCCCTCCCATCTCTCTTCGTCTGCCGTGTCTCCAAAAATGTCAATTGGTATGAACACGAAATTTGCCTTTCTTGCCAGAGAAGTCAGTAAGTAGCTTCCTCTGAAACCTATCAAGAGACTGGGCAGGAGACCACTTTTGAGCACCAAGCCAACACTGACAGTGAAGCCCCAGAACTTGATTTTTGTAGCTGAGAGTCATTCCAAAAGCATGTGCATTCTGCCAGGCATGGGAGCAAGAGACCTGAGGCCATGCTTCAGCTGAGCACCTCTTCTCCATCAAAGCAGTGCAGTTTGCCAAGCTGCAGTGCTGACAGAGAATCCTTTTTAGACAAACTGTAGTGTTACCTCTGTGAGCTGCCAGTTTTCTGAATTCCTCATTATCTACCCATGAAATCCAATGGGTGCCCAATGCCAGCTTAAACTACAGATCAATACATTACTAGCAACAGGGTAAGTAGATGTCTTGAATGGATGCAAATATGGAATTACAGGCAAGCATCTGATTATGCTAGTGTGCTGTTCTGCTATTGCAGTTACCTTTGTTACTTATAAAGTTAGAAATGCAGAGCAAACTATTTTTCCAAGCAGAAATTGACAGCCCGCCTGCTGCTGCCCCTGCATAAGCGTCACCAGTTGCACTATTCGTCTTCCAGACAGAAGAACCTTGCCCTAGTATTTTAATTAATTCTTTCACTTCATATTCTTCAGGAGCTTTTAGAGTGCTGTGTTAACTGGAATAAATGTGAAATGACCTCATTCTTTAACATAACCTTGCAAGAGGACTTTCCATTGAAATGGATCTCGTTCTTGCTCCTGTACATAAAGTTCCAACGCACGTTACTCCCCTGGGTCTCTCTCCAAGCTGCATTTCAGCTCTTATCTCTTGAATAGCAGAGGAGTGGAGTAGAATTACTCTTTATGAAATATCTATATTTCTTCTGATTTTATATCCTTCATAGATGCTCCCATTAATTATATGTCTTAAAAATACATGTCCCTAAGATTAACCTGCAGAATTGTCATTTACGCACATACACGAAGCTTCTCTTTACCAATAAAATAAAATAAAATCAATAAAATGCTCTATCTTGTGCCATGTTAGCAGTTAACTAGCTGGCACTTCACTGACTAACTGCCTTGAGAGTGATTTTGCTTGTCTTTGCTTTTCTTGCTCCCCTCTGTGTTTTAGCTCATTTAAATTTTGCCGCTCTTTCTAAGCAGAAAAAATTTAATCCTCTTTTATTATTTGCACCAGTGTGTGCACAAAGAGAGGCCCATAAAATGTTTTGCTCTTGTATTCCCAGTTTTCTACCTACTTTTTTTTTTTTTTTTTTTTTTAAACTGACAACTCTGGGCTTCTTCATAGGCTTCTAAATAATAGTATTGCAAATGGAGAAACTCAGGAATAATCTTTGCCACAGATACTTAAGAGAGTAGACAATTCATGATCTTGTGACCTTAGCCAGCAAATATCTAGGCTTTTTAGGCATTTTTCAATGTTAATTTTCACATTTGGTACTAATGCTGCTTAGTTTTCTTGTGAGAGCAAGAAAAATGTGCCCTGGTAGGAATGAATTATGGGACAGTTAGGTCTAATTAAAGCCTCTATAGCTCCATTTACAAAACTCAATGCTCGTGGTAGCCACCACACACACAAAACAAAGCAGGGACAAAAAAGGAGCATCATACCACTTATCTATTCCACAGCTAAGAGCTGTGTAGATAACCTTTAGCCTTTTTTTTTGTTACATAGTGAGCATGATAGGCATTGACAGTTTCCAACATGGGACATCTAACTTACCGTATGCCAAAAAATAAGACAAATATGTCTAGTTTTCAAGGTGAAATTTTCTCCTGTACTTAACAGGGCAGTCCTGTGAGCAGTCGTCTTCATCCCAAAGCCAAGATTTTCACATACTGGGGTGCTCAATAATCAACATATCCAAAATGAGTAATTGATGACATTGTTTTCTAAGTAAAAGTTTAGGAATTCACCTCTCATTGAGTAAATTCCCTATGCATAGGATAGAAAAGTATCTTTCCTCTATTCTGTTTAAGAGAACAAGCTAAGTAAATGAACAAACTTAACAAATTGCATGCTGTGATTGTGGAAACATTTGTATCTGGATTGAAGAAAACGTCTGGATTTGAGACTTAGCTGTTCAGTTTAGGTAAGGCTCATTAATTTGATTCAGAGTGAAAGGAATCTGAACAACCAGCTCCTGTTTAATGTGCTTTTCTGAGAGAGAGCTGTAGATAACATGGGGTGGGTGCTGTTGCTATGTCCAGTCTCATCCCTTTCTGTATTAGTAATGCTGCTCTGAAGACCCTCAGCCCAGCTCTCTGAGCCTCTTTTCCCAGAAGGTATAGGACACTCTTCCTTCCCGGTTCACTTTCTCTTAACCCATCCCCTATTCCAAGAGCCTTTCCAGACCCTTTGCTCCCACAACGTCATCTCATCTCTAGACTCAGGACTTTTTCCCATTTCTCTTCCCTATTCCACCTCCCAGAATCAAAATCACAAAACAGAATAACATTTGTACTCCTGAGAAATCTTGAATAATGTCTGTAACTGACAACATAAAGTGATATTCCAATTTACAATAGCCCCCCAAAACAATGGGAAAGACTTCCCACAGTATAACCTCAATACACATTGCTTATCTTCAAAAAAAAAGATATTGCATGGAGCTGTTAGAGGTGTTTGATAATTTTTCAGTCATGACAACACAGGAGTTTAACCTTGACAATATTTACCTTTTTTTTTTTTTTTTTTTTTTAATGTGCAATGAGATGGGTAAGCAACAGAGAAAAAATGGGCATCTTCACTCTACTGAGTTTTTATAGAATCTGCACAATGTTCAGGTTTCCATACATTGAATCCTGTGGGGGATCCCATCTGGAATCCCTCATGTTTATAGCAATCATAGAAATCTCTGTGGGTCTCCCTTGCTGAATAATTTCCATATCCCTTTTCATTTAAAGCCTGTTTATATACAGATTCAAATTAAGAAGTCATCTGATTAGAATTCTAGATACTTTTCACTAGCTCTACTACAAATGGATTAATTTGAAAAAATACATAAACATCAGTTATAGGCTACTCTATAAATCTAATGAAAGAATTAACTGTTTGTCAGGATTTCCTCAACAGATTACTGGAACAGTCGTGGCAACTGGATTTCAAAGAAACTGAACATCCCAAATATCCACAGCTAATGGCAAAGTAAATACATACAGTTTTCTGAAAAACATATTAACACTCTTAAGAAACACCTCTAAAAGAACAGGAAGAAGCCAGAATATTTAAACAGTGGGGCGTGGGATATTATAAGACATCCTTCAAATAGGCTGAGCCCTACTAATGAAAACACAGATGTACATAAAGTAATCAAGCTGACAGACTCAATATAAACATGCATCAAAAACTAACAGTAAATTCTTTCTCCAACAGAGACAAGAAAGCAACAAGAAGTCCGTATGACCAACAGTAAGGCTACAAAAAGTATACTCAGATAAAATGCAAACACAGCAGAGAACCCAAATTCATTTTTTACACCATTGTTCACTATGGAAAGTACTACAGACTCCCATGCCGTAATCCTTTTGCCTGGGAGACTTGTCAGAGGATCCATATGAAATTGAAATCATTGTAGAAAAAGTCATGACATAAATGCATAAAATGAACAGTAGGAGCTCACCAGGACCAGATGGTGTCCACCCAGGAGTTTCAAGGGAGCTTGAGAATGAAGCAGACAAATAGAGGGCTATAAATTCCTACCTAAAACTGTGCTGGTAGCTGAAGACAAAAACATGGTGTCATTAAAAAATTAAATAAAATGAAGGCAGGAATAAGATGCCAAAGAAATAAGTTGGAAACTGGACAAGGCTAGTTAATAAAAGTCATGATCGACTTGGAAAAAGCTAGAACATTTTTTTTCAAAAAAGAAGCAATGCCTTAAAAACCTATTGGGGTTTTCAGTGTTGGATTTCAACAGAAATCTAGATACAGATCATCAACTTGTTATAACCTATTTAGTCTTCCAAAAAGTTTTTGACAAATTCTTTCACTAAAAGCTTTTTGGAGAACTAGATTGTTGTATGCAACAGAAAATGGGTTTAACAGTGGGATAAAGAAGATGTAATATGACTGGGTCTCAAGCAATGAAAGAAAATAATCAGTGGAGTTTCACTGGGACCCCTGCTGTTCTATATGGTCATAAATAGAACCTCCCAAAGGGGGTGAGCAGTGAGCTGACAAGGTTTGCTGACGATACTGAGTTATTAAGGTAGGAAGGACAAGACTCATGAAAAATTGCAGAAGGATCTTATGAGACTAAGAGGCTGAGCAATAAAATGTCAGATGCTGTTCAATATAGGTAGAAGTGCAGTTAGTCAGATCGAACAAAAATAATCTCAACGCCTTATTTAAAGTGATGGCTCCTGAGCAGTGTGTTACAGCTTCAGAGCATGAGCTTTGGATTGTGATCAACAATTCCATGATAATGCCTGCTCAGTGCTCAACAATAGTCAAAAAAGACAAATCATATGTGAGAAACTATTGCAAAAATTAAGAGAGAATATAATGGAGGACTTCATTATGCCATTGTATAAAACCATGGTACACCCATATCTTGAATGTTGTGTATTCCTTAATCTCAGAAGGGATAGAGTAGCATGAAATATATGCAGAAAAAAATGGCAGAAAATCAAAGGTGTAGGACAGCTTTTGTACAGGGCACAACTAAGCTACAGTCTCTGGCATGGAAATGAAGCAACTGAGGGAGGATATGAGAAAAATTTACAAAATCTTGACTATTATGAAAAGGGTGGATAAAGATGAACTGTATAATTTCTCTTCTTAGTACAAGAACTAGGGGGCATCAAGTTAAGACAGCAGAAGCCAGGCTGCACACACACGAAAAGGAACTTATTGTCTATGCAGTACGTGGGACTCCCACAATGCTGTGGGATGCAAATCTGTGTTCAAGGGAAAATAGAACATTGAAGAAAAATCCACTGACAGCTACTTAACAGGAGACCAGACTTGGCATATAGAGTTCCCTGACCAAAACCAGTTCCCTGACTAAAACAGCTCTGACAGAAAACAGTTGGAGACCAGTAAAAGTACTGAAGGGAAGCATCCTACATCCTTACTCTGCTTTCATTCTTTCCTAAACATTCACTTGTAGACACCTACAAAGTCAGAATACAGCATTAGATGGACCTTTGGTCTAATCCACTGTGATTATCTTTATGTGTATATAGCTTTAGGATATAAGGCAAATGTGACCTCCAACATATTAATCTTTTCCCCTGTGGATTAAATATATTACAACTGAAGAATGCAAAGTTATTTGTAACTTTCTCTTACACTCTTGGTACTGGAGTCTGTCCCATATCCAGTGCTCAACGAGAAAAAGTACTGGGCTCATCTGCTGCAGTTGCTAAACTGCTATCTTTCTGTCACATATAGCCCAGCAACCTTAATGACAGATCTTATTAAGTCTTACTAGCAGCAAGAGAAATATATGTTTAATCTCTTATTTTTGCATGGAGTATATCAGAACATTTTCCTTTGTTATAGAATGCAGTCGCAATTTAGTACACTGCAAAGAAAGAAAATGCTAGAGATTATGGTTGAACTAGTTTTCAAAAAACAGTTGGACAAATGAAATATTTATATTGAATAGATTTCACACTGCAGAGCCTGGAATTTGGCAACAGACATTACAAATCATGAGCAATACAGAGGATACAGAATTTAATTAACAAAGCTAAAGATGGAAAAGAAAGCACACTGATATATGTAATATGGCTCTCAGCTTCAATATTCAGCAATAAAATAACAAGCCAATGCTTCTAAACCAATCTGAAATGAGTAAAAAACAGAAGCAACATAGTCGGAAGGTTATATTTCAAAATGTAATTAGTGTCGGGAAATTTCAGAAGTACTAAAAGCAAATAAGTCACCAAGTTCAATACAAAGGGAAGCACACATGACAAAGAAGTAATTTAGAGAAGGAAACATACCTCATTATTTTTATTATTTAAATCTAATCATCATCAGATTAATTTAGAGGAAATGAAATGAAGGTAAAATACTACATCTTCATATTACCAAATAATTGGTGTCAAAGAAATTTTAATTTACTGGAAACAATCCCTTCTGTGCAATTACAGAGAAAAAAACCCCAAAATATTATGTATGTTAAATAGCAGCTTTCACTGTAAAATACAGCTCTCCAAAGATTAGCCATGGTTTAAATGAATAGCCACAGAACATGATTTCCTATGTCATATCTTCATGAAATTAAAGATGACTCTGAAAAAAGGCTTATATGAGTATATTCAACAAGAATACTGAACTGTAGTTTATTTATAACTGTATGTTAAGAGATCTTTTGGACAAAGCTAGTATTTTATTGTGTAAAATACTGAGATGAAATTTCAAAAAAACCCTTGTTCCAGCACAAATGCCAAGTATATGCTCACTTGAAATCAGAATCCAAATATTTCCACAATATTCTCACAAAGCCGTAAAACTGAGCATTGCCAAGATGTCATTTATATGACTGAGCGAGAAGTACCGCCTCCCTTTGGCTGTGATATGCAAAGTGGCCACACCACCAGGTTTGTGCAGATATCTGAGCATGAGGGGAATACACTGGCAAGGGCACACATGGCAATTTTCAGTGCTCCCAGACTAACCTCCTCTGCAGAAACTTCACAGACACTTCAAAAAGCCTTTCAGGGATAGTGATGTTACTGGCAGTTTTCTCCTGTTATAGGTTGAATACTCTGAAATAGAGATGGGCAAACGTTTGGGTATTTCGATATGTGGCTGGGTTCAGAGAAAAATGTCTCTGTCTAGAAACATGTCTGATGATAGGAAGAGAGACCAAGTGACCTCCTTTCTTTCCAGTTAGCCAGGAAATGTGTCATCCTCGCACCATCTTTCAGCTGTTTTGCTGCAACCGGGAATTACAGACAAATGTTAATGTGTAAGAGTGAAGATAATAATATAAGCTTTGTATTGTTTTGCCCCTTCCAAATTCAGGCTCAGCTTGAGGTCTGTGCACAGTCAGACCAGTTGTTGTTTTATCCAAACCAGTTCATCCATCCCTAATCAAGATGCTAGCAACCAGCTGTGTTGATCCTCTTGTATTCAACACACAGCCTTTCTGTGCTCTGTAGAAAAAAAGATCTCACTTTAGACTATGCTCAGTCAAGAGTGTTTTTCCATCAGGAATCCACAGGTGCAAGCTCTCTGGCTTTGGCTTTGCTCCGCATGAAAGCTAATTGTATACCCCTCAGATGACCGTTTAGACCTGCGCCTCTTAACCTCTGCACTGCTGCGAATGAGCACAGTGTTCAACACTACAGCACAGAACAGGAGCAAACTCACCTAATTACCCCTCCACACTTCTTCCCATAATGACATCTTCCATTGCACTGCTTCCTCCTTGGCACTCAGCCTGTGGTCTTCTTACTAATTATTCCCTTCTACCTCCCTACAGCAAAGGAGGTACCTTTTGCCAGTCCAAAGGAGTCATTGCACACTCCTCTCCTCATGTTTCTCTCTTCCTAAATCCTTGGGTGGCTTTCTGGCATCATGTCAGTGAGGACCTGAGCACAGCACAGTGTGTGTGTCTATTGTCAACTATTCAGACCAGATACCTGTATTTCTCAGGGCTGCAAAGATGCTGTTAGGACTACAGAGATGCTGTTTGCTGCTGTAGGGAGGAAATTAGTGCGGCAAAACTCAATTAGAATTGAAGCTGACCAGTACTTTGAAGGACAATAAAATAGGCTTTTTAAAATATGTTAATAGAAAAAGGCAGGCCAGAAATAACATTGGTCCATTACTTGATGAGCATGGACACCCCCTCAAACAGGGATACAGACAAAGCAGAGATATTTAATGCTTTCTTCGCCTTGGTCTTCAACACCCATGATGGGCTCTGGGACCCCCAGAGCTCTGGGCTAGAGAACCATGACTGTGAGAATGATAAACTCGCAACCAACCCTGAACTTGTGAGGGGTTTGTTGCTCCACCTGAATCCCTATAAGTCAATGGGGCCTGATGGGATTGACCCGAGGATACTTAAAGAGCTCACTGATGTCATAGCGAGACCTCTCAATGATTTTTCAAAGCTCTTGGGAATCTGGAGAGGTACCAGTTGACTGGATGCTGGCAAATGTTGTCCCAGTCTTCAAGAAGGGCAGCAGGGATAACCCCAGTAACTACAGGACTGTTAGTCTCATGTCAGTGCCTGGCAAGATTATGGAGAAGATTATTCTGGGAGTTATTGAAAATAACACCTACAAGACGACATAGTCATTGGTCCCAGGCAGCATGGGTTTATAAGTGGAAGGTCCCACTTAACAAACTTAATTTCTTTCCAGGGTGACTAGGTCACCCACCTAGTTGACCAAGGGAAGCCAGTTATTGGAATCTTTCTGGATTTCAGTAAAGCCTTTGTTACTTTCTCTCATAGTATCCTCCTCAACAAAACGTCCAGTGTACATAAGCACATAATGCAATGGGTGAGCAATTGGCTGACAGGTCAGGCTCAAAGGGTCATAGTAAATGGGGTTATATTGGGCTGGTGACCAGCCACTAGTGGGG
>JMFS01121527.1:0-16751 GCA_000699545.1 Podiceps cristatus
GGGGGACGGGGGGGACGAGGACGGGACACGAAGACCGGAATAAAAGGAAATGGCTAACAAAGCCACAAAACTTAAAAAAAAAAAAATCATCCTGGAAGTAAGGACACATTCATTCCTCAGCACAGGACTGGTTGCTGATATCTGGATGTGTAATCAACTTACATGCTATATTTGTTTGACAATATATGCCTATGTATGTTTGCATTTACATAAACATATCCATACAAGCATAAGAAGGCATATGTACTTACATACGTATAGATCTGAACAGTGGATGTCTGCGTACCTACTAAGAGCATATGTATCAGTTTATACACATCTGTGAGTAGTACCTGTACGCACGCTACTATATGGGCATACATGCATACACATATACTCATCTCTCCACCAGTGACTCTTATGCAATGCACATTATTTTCCAGGACAGTAAACCTAAGTGTGCTTATGATTAGCATTAGAAGAATGCACACTGTCTGCATGTGCATCCCCACATGAATGTGATCTTACACAGGTATGCTGCCCACCAAGGGCTTGTCATTCTAGTAACTGCTATCCTTCTCTTATCCCAAAGGTGGCTTAAAAAGCAAGACTGTTTTTTTAATGAAACACTCTACACAAGGATGGAGTTACCATTTCCTAGAAAAAAGACCGGTGGGGGTGAGGTTACACCAGAATACTTGTGACTGCAAATTCAGCCTTTGCATATCCGCACCCTGCAGTATATCTAGAAGTGAGATTTCAATTCAGACAATGCAACTAACTTCGCTGTATGGGACACTGGAACATGTGCTGAACAGGACTTAGCAGGAACTAAGCATTCTCCTTCTTGCTTTTATTTTTCTGTTACCTTGGCATGGTCAAACCTGAAAGGAGCACAGACAAGGGACGAAGCAAAGAAAACTACAATGGGGACTTTTAAGAGGAGTATTTCTAAGGTAAGCTTTCCTGAGTTGAGTGCCCACAGTCCTGTTCCAAAGCCAAAGAACTTGCTGTCAGCTCTGATTGTTCTACTACTTTAAAGAGGAAAACAAGGGACAAAACCCTACAAGAACCGCCGACAAAGCCCAGTGTGCAGAATATGAAAAGACAGATGCTGAAAAGTATATTGCTAGAGAATGTATGTTCAGCCCATGATGCGTCCCAGCATCATCGCCTCTTGCCATTCCCAGGCAAGAATTGTTCTGCTTGGCTTGGGTCCTTCATACATAAGACATTCAAAATGAGAGGATTAGTGATGATGATTATGGCACACTGAAAGTGCTGCTGTTCTCTACACTGTACAACGCTCTTTTCTTCCTCTTTCTTCCCCTAGAGCACTGCACTTGGAAATGGCTGCATTTTTCAGCTACCTCGCTTCCCCATTTTGCTTTGGGAGCAATATAAATAATAAACTAAACAAGCAAATTATTTCCCTAACTCCTCAGTCACTCTGTCAGTAAGGTTTGTATGGTTTTACAATTCCTTTGCCCATTAGAGTGCAAGTATCTTATACTGTTCTGGCACCCACAAGCCTGACAACTCTTACTGCAAACCTGTTTGCCTGCAGGTCTAGCAACAGGTATTACTAAGGGTAAGAATTATTTCCCAAAGGCTTCCAAAAGGAGAGATGGATTGCAGACATCTGTCCAAGATCCTGTTAGTCCCTCACAAAGCCACAGAGAAGTCTGAAGTCCTGCTCTGCTGTTTCTGCAGCGTGCTACCAAGTAGTTTTGTCCTACCTAGTCTAACATGGCTTTCAAACGCAGATCATCAGCTTCTTGCCACATTCTTCCTTTCTTGTGTAGAAGTATTGTACCCTAGAAGGTTAAACACTTATATTAGCTTAACGGGGTTTATTGTCTTGCTTCAAGCTAATCACACCCTGCAAAGTTTGCCTGCATGTTCCTGTAAACTAAAACCAAGTTTCATTTTCCCAGGCAGAACATAAAATCTATGCCAGTAATGGAACCTTACTATTACATTATTATTACTATACTATTGATTATTACACATTGGAGATACTGGTGCAGTCAGGGAAGCAAGGAGGTAGCAAGTGGCAGTTGAAGGGATTTCTCTGAAATGGAAAAGCATAAGGATCATCCTGTACCACTTTACAAAAAGTTAGGACCAGAGGTTCATTCCAATGATCTAAGATACCTTGCAAGAAAAAAGTTAAGGGCAATAAGCGGAAATATGTGAACAGGCATATTTTGCTTTAAGTCTTGCTTCTGGTTTTATGGAAGAAGTGTTATTAATAAAGCTTTCCAGGTGTCAGAGAGAAACAGGCTGAGGCAGCACACTGGGGAAAGGGCCACTGCTCTAAGTTTCAGTCCTAGCATAGCTGAACTGCAACCACTGAGCAACTTCCAGATACCAGAAAGCAGTCTGGAAACCTAAGATGGATTCTGGAAAAGGACAAGATATCTAAAATTCAGTTTACTTATCACTTTGACATGGATATAATAATACAGACTTAGACATATTCTCATTTCAGTTCGTCCCAGTGCTAGATTATAGATTTAGGATCAAAGACTGTAAGCAACTCTCACACAATGGGAACCGTATCTAAGCCTTGCAAATAGTGACTATGAAAAGAGTGCGTGTGTCTTGGTGCATAACCAATTGAACATGAAATGCTTTTGTAAAGCAGCTGCTAAGAGGGTTAATGTGATTCTTCAGTGTCTAAATACGAAACTATCAAGAAAGTACAGAAAAAAGATACTGACTACATATATAGTATTAGTGAAACCATTTAATACTACTGTGGCCTGTTATTTTGCCTATGCTTTTAAAAAGATGTTAAAAAAACCTACAAAGAGCACAGAAAAGTACTACAGTGATTACAAGTCTCAGTCTTATACTCTGATAGGTGAGTTATCCAGTGAATTCCATCTATTTCTCCCAAAGGTATGTTACAAGCTGATCCAAATCGATGTGCTACAGGAATCTGCATGGGGAGAAGCTCTGACAGAGGAGGTCTGCTTTTTTTTTAGGAGACAAAAGCATAACCTTATATGGTGGCTAGCCAAATCACAACTAGTCAGTCTGGAAATAACGTGCACTGTTTCCTAGTGATCTAATTAACCAATGAAGTCTTTAAATCACAATAGGATGCATTAGTAGTTAAAAAAAAAAAAAAAAAGAAAAAAAAAAAAAGTTTATTTCTTGAAATAGAAGCCCATCAAAACCCCAAGAAGGCAATGGTTTGTTTAAAAGGTTCAGCTTATAAAATGTATGAAGAATGCAACAAGCCTTTTTTTTCCTCTGTCAGATATAAATACATGAAGAACATAAGTACTTATATCACAAGAGGATGACAAAGTATTTTGCAATCCATGGGAACAAAAGATGATGCTGATCAGCTACCAGGAATAAATATGCTTTATTTTTAATTTCACAGACCTGGGTCACTTGCTCCAAAGTCTTAAAAGAGCTGAATGAGGAGATTTCTGATCCACTGAGGTTTATTTTTAATCTTGGAATAACAGAAAGATAACAGAAGAATAAAAGAATGATAATGTTGTGTGAATGTTTTAAAAAGCCAAACAGGACAAGATGTAAAACTGAAAAAGGGTTTAGCCTGCAGGAAACATCAACGCTGGAGGAAATAGCACAATAGCTTCTATCTGAAGTGCTTAATAAAAACATTAAAGGATAGAAATACAATACTTAATGTCATTAGACCTTCCTGTGTAAAAGGAGTTTCTGTCAAATAAACCTGGTATCATTTGAATGACAATGGTAAAGGCACAGATGAAACATTTTTTAAGGCATTTGACTGAACACCAGAAGACAGCTTTGCTTAAATTAACAGCATAAAAGAACAAAACAGGCCATAATATTACATAGATAGATAGTCCTCAGCTGACAAATCTCAAAAAGTAGTTGTCAGTGGGGTATCACTACTGAAAAAAGGCATTTCTAATGCACCATGAAAATCCATATTTGATGCAAAAGTATTAAATATTTTATCAATTACCTAGAAGTAAATATAAAAAATGCTGAAGCTAATATTGGAAGGTAACACCAAGTTTGGCGGATCACTAAATAACCTTAAAGACAGAGCAGTCACATAGCATGGAAGACCAGGCCCTATCAATCCAAGCAAGTTTTAAAACATCTGAATACAAAACATACATGCTTATGAAGATGGAAAAACAGGCCATGAACTACAAAACCAGGAAGAGGAAGCCCCAGGGGAGCTGCACTCTGCAACGCTGTGACTTTGAAAACAATTTAGGAAAAATCAGAGGAGAAAGTGTGAGCTTCCGGTAAAGCACCAAGGGCCAGCTCAGTCTCAGGATCTATGTTTAGAATAAGAAATACGTAGCATTGGTACAATATGCACTTAAACCCTAGGTATAAGTCTCATGTCTACATTTTCTTAAAGAAAGGAGAAGTAGAATAAATGCCTTACAGTAAAAGATAAGGAATTCTATCTGATTAGTTTTTCAAAAAACAGATAAAGAAGGGACTTGATTATAGCAAATAAGGGGAAAAAAAATGGATTTCTGAAGCATCTTAGTTCCAGTGGAAAACTGCTGACCACAACAATCAGTTTGGGAGCTATTGTCAGACAAATTCCAAACGGATATAAGGGACTTTTTTTTTTTTTTTTTTTAAGAAGGGGGCAATTAAACATCACAACAACTTACAAAGTAATAGATTATCTTTTAATGCCTCCGCACCAAGGATGGTTAAAACACAACTCCCCAAAAGAGGTCCACAATTATTAGATTTTATGTGAGGGAAGTAGGAGAAATTGAGGCTTGATGTTTCTTCCTTGTGAACATTCTGAAACTATGCATAACTGGGGATAATTAGATAATCAACAGAAGGCTGAGCTAACTGGGTATGGTGGTTCTTAGGTCTTAAAAGTCTCTGACATTTTGAAACCTTACATACCAACAGATCACTCCATGAGCAACAGGACAGATGACTGCCAATTCATGCTGAGTAGCCGGCATTTGTTCTCTACCGAATTGAACAACAGGTCCTGGTTTCTATTCCTGATCCTGCCACTTGTCTGTTGGATAACTTTTGACAGTTTTTCTCATGGTCTCTTAGGTGAGGAAGTCAGTAATTAACTAAATAGCACTAATACATCTCATTCTCCAAATAATAATTCTTTGTGGTTTAGTTGCCTTTTATTTTGATTTATTTTTATTGTTAAATCTCCAGTACTCAAAATGCAAAGAAACCCAGGTGTGAGGAGAAGTCTTACTTGTCCTTAAGACATCTTTAGCAGCTGCAATCTGAACACAGAAAACAACAAGCACAGTCCCAAGGCAAACAGCTCTTTGTAGAAATGCTTCCCAGTTAATACACTGAAGGGAACAATGGCCCTCCTGGCAGGAGAAGATGGACAAGGTGACCCGATAGGTGTTTACTATTTCTAATATCTATGATTCTCTGCAGTTTGTCCCAGTAGGGTAGTCTCTTTTCATCCCCTTTTTACACAGCACCAGTCCACCTTTTTGAAGCAGTAAAAAAAAATCCTCCTTGGTTTTTAAGTCTCCTGTAAAAGACAACCCCACATAGATTTGGCACTCAGAGAAAGGGCCCCATTGGGCAGTAATAAACCTTTTTAAGTTACTTCCACAGTTACAGCCAAAGGGAAAGAAATACACATAATCACAATGGGAACATTAACCCTGGATGGAAAAATTCCCAAGCCCAGGTTAAAGCCTGGGAGCTGCCCGCTGCTCCTGCAGCACATACTGTTCTGGAAAGATTTCCCTACTGGAAATGCTCCCTCCAACCCTTTACAGAATTCCCAATGCCATACATGGAAAGGTCACTCAGTACTGAAAGTCAGATGCCTTTGCAATGCAGCTCTGAAGCAGTTTTACAGCTCTGCTTGTTAATATCCTCATTTTGGATCGATCGTTTTGGAGGCCTTAGTAATTACAAATGGTGAAAGAAGCCAACCTATCTTGCATTTCTTGGCAAACATCCAGGATTCATCTAGCCCTCTTTATTACTCTTTTCACTTACAGCAACTTTCTCAAATGTAGGCTGCCTGACACACACAAACACTTGTTTTCATTCAAACGTGCATCATTACACCTCCTGTCGACACGTGGCACTCCAGCCGTCTCTGAAAACTTCTCTCTGTTCCTCCAGCTCCTCCTACGCACATATCTTGCTCCCACATCTACACAGTACTGCCTAGTTTTGCAAACCTGTATGTCAGACCGTATACCAAACTGACTCTCTGCTCCTCTGATATCCCGCTGCTAAGCTGCCTTCCCCCTCAGTTGCGTGCAAGCCCTCAGGAACATCACCTTGGTATGTAATACTCGCAATGAAGGGGTTATGTGTATCATGACCTCTGACGGGTCGTGGCATATTGCGTTAATATAAGGCGAAGCAAATGGAGTACCTAGTTGAAAATACTATAGGGACCTAGAAACACAGTGTAGCCACACCAAGAAATATTTAAACATAAAATCCTCAATATTACATCGCATCAGCATCCTGTATCTGAAAACTGCCTCCTCAAATACCCCGGCAAGTCTCACAGAGCTGCTGTGTAGCAATACCCCCCTAAAACCATTGCACGGACTCCACGTATTTGGGGCTGAGAGAGTCTGCATGCAGAAGCTGTTGTCTTTGTATTTTATATACCATCAGGGATTTTTATTCTGTGGGTTTTTCCAGTCATAATAACATCCCACGGCAAGGATTTCTGTGACTTTAATTGCTGTTATATTTCTTTTTCTTTGTTCTGAAGCTTGCCCTGCCTTTGTCTTTTGATGACACTTACTCCCTCTATTTGAAAAGAAACTGAATGACAGTTCCCTTTGATTCCTTTCCCATATCACAAATGATTTTATGTCCCACTGTCATATCCTTTCTCCATCAATTCTGTTATGAAGACCTACAGTCTGTTTGGCCGTTCCTTGTATAGAAGTCTCCTTCATGACCTTTGATGATCTTTGTTGCCCTTCTCCCCTTTCAGAGATTAAAAGGACAGAAAGACAGTGTCCAGTGTGGGTTTATTTAATGGCATTATTATATTTTCTGTATTGTTCTCTATTCCCTTCCTCAAAATTTCTAACATTAGATGTGCTTATTTGATCAATATTGACTACTGAGCAAATGTTTTCAAAGAATTCTTTACTAAAACATCAGAATCAGCTCAAAGCCCATCACTACATATGGAAAATTGGGATTATTTTCCCTGCCTCCCAGTATATATATCGATTTGCATTTACATATATTTAATTTAACCTGCCATTTCTTTGTCCAATCATTCAGCATTACTAGCATCCTCTGCAGTTCTGCAGACAGTCCTCACCTGAATACTGTCATATTATCAGCAAAATGTATGCCTTCCCCATCCACATCCCTTTTCACTTATAATTTCACTAATGAATCTTCAGATCTCAGCATGGATCACAGCGGTCTTCTCCACTATGGCCTTCCCATGGGAAAATTGCCTTTTTAGTCCTGCATTCTGTTTTTTTCCTTCCAACCAGTTCTTCCTCTGTAAAGGGACCTTCTTTCTGTGCCTATTCCTTTTTAAATCTTTAAGAGCTTTTTGGTGAGACACATTGCTGAAATACTTTTGAAAGGTTGGCTACATTTACCAAAACTCTCTTGTCCACACACTTACTGAGGCCTCAATAAATTCAAGGAAGCCCGTGGTTGCAACAGTTAAAATACAGTGCCACCACTATTCATGAATCCTTGGCACCACCACCGAAGTTCATCTCCTGCACTCCAATAAGTGGAGTCTGTGAAATGGTTTTAGGGGAGTATTGCTACACAGCTCCTCTGTTAGTCTTGCTAGGCTATTTGAGGAGATAGTTTTCAGACATAGGCTTCTGACACAGTCCCCCATGATGTCCTTCTCTCTAAATTGGAGATTGGGTGGGACTTGGGTGGGATGGATTTGATGGGTGGACTGTTCAGTGGATGAGGAATTGGCTGGATGGTCAAATCCAGAGGGTAGTAGTCAATGGCTCAATGTCCAGATGGAGATCAATGATGAGTGGTGTCCCTCAGGGGTCCGTATTGGGACCAGTACTCTTGAACATCTTTATCAATGACACTGACACTGGGATCAAGTGCACCCTCAGCAAATTTGCAGACAACACCAAGCTGAGTGGTGCGGTGGACACATCTGAGGGATGGGATGCTATCCTGAGGGACCTGGACAAGCTTGCGAAGTGAGCCCATGTGAACCTTATGAGGTTCAACAAGGCCAAGTGCAAGGTTCTGCATCTGGGTTGATGCAACCCCAAGCATCCATACAGGCTGGAGGACAAAGGGATTGAGAGCAGCCCTGCCGAGAAGGACTTGGGGGTAATGGTGGATGAAAAGCTGAATATTAGCTGACAATATGCACTTGCAGCCCAGAGGGCCAACTGTCTCCTGGGCTGCATCCAAAGAAGCGTGGCCAGCACGTTGAGCGAGGGGATTTTGCCCCTCTACTCTGCCCCGGTGAGCATAGGAAAGACATGGACCTGTTGGAGCAGGCCCAGAGGAGGCCACAAAAATAATCAGAGGTATGGAACAGCTCTCCCGTGAAAACAGGCTGAGAGAGTTGAGGTTGTTGAGCCTGGAGAAGAGAAGGCTCTGGGGAGATCTTATTGCAGCCTTCCAGTACCTAAAGAGGGCCTTCAAGAAAGATGGGGAAAAACTTTTTAGCAGGGCCTGCTGTGATAGGAGTAGGAGTAATGGTTTTAAACTGAAAGAGGGGAGATACAGGCTACACTTAAAGAAGAAATCTTTTACAGTGATGGTGGTGAGGCACTGGAACAGGTTGCCCAGAGAGGTGGTAGATGCTCCATCCCTGGAAACATTCAAGGTCAAGTTGGACAAGGCTCTGAGCAACCTGATCTAGTTGAAGCTATCCCTGCTGATTGCAGGGGGGGTGGAACAGATGACCTTTAAAGGAAGGTCCCTTCTAACTCAAACTACTCTGTGATTCTATGATTCTTACCAAAAAGTGTCCTCATACAAACCAAGTCTTTCCTTTAAGCTCCAGTTGCAAATCCAAATAACACACCAACACTTATTTGCCCTCCTTTGGTGGCTGCACTGGCAAATCCAGCCTTCAGGAGGAATGGGGAAATAGAGCTGAAATTAAGTTTTTAAAAAATAGCTGTGGTTTCCACACAGACCCAAAACTCATAAGAAGGGATAGAAAATGTGACTTAGCACACTCAATGTCAAAGCTGTCGTTTGAATTATTAATATGTAACATATAGACTTTATGTGAAGCTCACAATGAGATGAAAGTTATTAACCTAATAAGTTACATGCATAATTAATTTCTCCTGTGATATATGACTTGTGAAGTTCTAACAAAATATGTCACAGAGGTTGTAAACAGGAAAACTAGCCTGAAGCCAGAAAAGCTAAGCATATGCTAATTAAGAGAACATACTAGAAATACATATTAAGAAAAAAAATGGAGAAGAGACAGGAAGTGACAACGCTGCATTTCTATGTGATGTCCTAGTGTGCAGTCATGAATAATATGAAGCAAGCTCAGACAAGGAGAGAGAACCAGGCACACTAAGCTCACATAAAGGAGAATGGAGGCATTCAGTGTTCTTTTTGTCTCAGCTGAGGCAAATTCAGGACAAATCAGTCCTGGAATATAAACCCAGGAAATGGAGGAAAGTGCTCACCTGACAACTTGGCTGGTTAGCTGAACACTGAAGCTGCAGAGGAAGAATCCATTCTTAAATAGGAGAACAGCATATTGTTTTCTTGAGCTTTACTTTGTAACCAATTTTAATATTGCAACAGATTGTTACCTGGATAGAACACATGGACTGCACATGCCCAGTAACAGCTTCTACTTGAGAGAGATGACAAACACAGCAGCCCTGTCCTTTAGGAGTGACAAGTCACAAGGATCATGGTTTGTCAAACTCTTGAGAAAGCTTTCCTCTGTGCTACAGGTGGTTTTCTTCACAGTGCTCTACACCTTTGAGATGGGTGATATGACAGCCCTTCCTTTGGGAGGCAACAACCAACACCCCCTTTTAGTCACTGGCCATAAAGGGTTATAAGGCAGCTGCAGAAACCCAGCTGTGCTCACATTAGTATCAGGAGGACAGATGTCACCCTAGTGTCTCACTGGTCTTCTCAAGAAAAACTGTAGTTTTGAAGACAGCCATAAAACAAATAACAGAGCATGATCAGCTCTTCTTAATTAGTAGTCTGATTGGTTGGGAAGATGTCCTAGCATTGCCAAAGCTGACGCATAGACCGAAACCTGTATCAGAGGTCTGAGAGAAAACTGGTACTTACATAAACCAGAATAGCCACCTCACCTCTACCCTCTCAGACAGCCACATTGAGCTCGTACTACAGCTAAAAGCCTCCAAGTACCAAACCATTCAGGATATGCTGCACTTTTGAGTCAGCAGTTAACCATGCGAGTAAAACCCTTTGCTTCCCCATTTTGCTGCTCATGCAAGAATCTTCCTAGAGGTACAAGAGCAAAAGACTGGGAAAAAGTTTGTCAGCAGAGCCTAATCCAGATTGTTCCAGTGGTTTGTCCAATCCAGCTGCAAATGTGAGAACCAACGTGTTGCCTTCCTAGCATTTCACAGCAATGCTTTAGTCACCTCAAGTGTTCTGAATTCCACTGTCAGATCTTTTCTCTGACAGAAGTTCAGAAAGCATTAGCATACTTATCGTTACATGTGTTCAGGTCTGAAACCTACTGGAGCACTTCACAACCAAAACCAAACTGGAAAATGAACACTGGAAGGCAGCTGAGAAGCAGGATCAGAATGGGATGGACCTGATCAGCCTTCTAAAAGCCACTGGCTTCATTCCCAGTTGCTGCTACTGCCTGGCGATGGCAAGTGCATGCAAAAGCAGATTGTCTGCCTACCTCCTGCCCCAATCAAGGCAACATCTTGCCTCTGGCTGGCATCTCACTGCATTCAGCTGTAGTAAAAAAGGGGAATCTCAAGGACAACCAATCCAGCCAGGATGTTCTGCCAAGTTTGCTGTTCCTAGCTGAGGAAATGGTCCTCTTCATTTTTCTCAGCTAGAAAGAGGGAGAGAATATACCCACACCCACACCCACCCCCCATTATCCTAAAGCCCGCAGGTGCCAGCAATCCAAATAAACATAGAGCAATTAACAGAATTAACACAGCTTTAAATAGCTTGGCTCACCAGATGCAGACTCCTAGCAGAGTTCTATAAAATGTAAAGTTATTACAGATAAAACCATTAATCATCTGTTCAGAGACTTGTTCTAGATGCAAAACCCATTCCACTTAAAATGGCTAATAAGCAGGAAGAAAGACACAGATTTAACAGGGATGATTACACCATTCTCAAGCCCCATTTCTAAATGCCATTTTTCATCACCACCACCATTCCCAAACTTCTGTGTTCGCTCTGCTTGCTAACACTGATACAGTAAGAAAGCTTTCCTGGCATCACTCACGGTTACCTCTCAGGATGCTAGAACCGAGACACCACCTCAGTCACTTCCACTCTGGCCAGAGGAGCTTGGTGTCTCGGACACTACGTATCACCGCTTTCCTGGATGCAGTTGTTACTGTTCGGTTGGGTGTCATCATCTCCATGCAGCTCACAGATAACTGATACCCTCCCTGAACTGTTAAGTGCTCAAATGCCAAGATTTGTGAACTTAGGAAGTAGGAGCATTGGAGTTTTCCCCCTTGTGATGATGTGAAGTCACCAGTAGCCACAGTATGGAATACAGCAGTCTTCCTGATGTTCCCCTAAGACTTGTTAAAATAAACTCCATTCATCTCATTGTTCTACTACATCTATGTCTAGATAGCTACAAGAAGCAGGGGTGGGGGACAGACCCTAACTCATCTTTGTGCTCTGATATTACCATTTTTAATACTTCTATTTATGGGGCTGGAACTCAGAGTATAAAACCTTGTGATAAGCATTTCAGAGCTTAAGTTGCATCTTTCCATCTACCTATATTATTCCCATTGAATTGTTTAGGAATCTAAATACATCCACTGTTAATTCTGAACTAAATGAATTCTGCCTGTGCAGTCTGAAGGAAGGAGGGAAAGAAAACAATTCCAAAGCACAGATATTCAGCGCAACAGACATCATCAACAGTAGAAGACCAAAGTCAGAGAGCAGCAATGACAAAGAATTAGAACAGAAAGAAAATCAGAGACAATACGAAATCTGGTTGTATCATATCAAGCCCGCTTTTCCATGCAGTTCAAGCAACAAATGCTGCCCATTAGTTGCCTGCTTCCTCCTGTCCTACTCACACTTGACAGCTAGCTGGCTCACTGCTACAGGGGGGTGGTGGACCTGGGAGGAGTCATCCAGCCCACTCACTCAACATTCAAACCTCATCATCCTTTCTTGGCTCCCTTGTTGACAGCTGCAGCAGCCTGGTTTTTTGCGGTGGGTAGCAGCAGCTCAGTCTTCCCCATCGCTCACAATACACACACACGTGCATTTCATAGGAATAATCTAGGCTTCAGGGTCAGGCAAAAACTGACTGCTGCTCCCAAAGAGATGACACTTGTCAAGTAGGAAATAAGCTACTACAGCCAAAAAAGCCTCCTCTAATCAAAGCTCAAAAAATGTAGACCCAGCCCTTGCACACCATGATTGAATGACTATAGCCTACCTGAAAGCACAGCTAGAGTACAATCTTCACTGCTGGGCACCTCCATATTTAAAAATTGCAATATAATTAAAAGGCTATCAGGAGAAAAAAAAATTACCAAGAAGGCTGAGGACTCGCTAATGGTCCCAAAGTCAGACTGAAGTGGGGTTAAGTTAGAAGAAGTTCTAGCCTCAAACCCAGAGGTGCCTGTTCCACAAAAGAGACGTAACTGGTTTCATTAAAAGAAAGTGCATTGGAGGACACAGTTACGTAGAGAGCAGAGTCCTTTTAATTCCTGAGCTTGAAGCAGGTACTCAAATACAGAAGGAAAAGTGCTTCTCTCATCACTATTACAGCTATACCAAGAGTCAGAGGAGGTATCATAGCACTAGAGAACACATTAAGCTCTGCATGCTTCATGTTAACAACTCTCTGCCTACCAAGCTTTCAACCCCTATATGCCAAAAAAATAAGTACCTTCTCTTTAGCTTCCTTGGTGATGAGCATCTCTCTCACTCCTTGGCTGAAAGTGCCTGTTTTATACACATGTACATAAACAGCACTGCTTTGCAACTTCTCCCTCTCCTATAATTCTATTAATATTAGCATATGGTCCTGACTCTCCAAAACTACTCCTGTCTGTATTTCTATCTGACAGTATAAGATTGATCCTCAGCAATCTCTTTAATGCAACACAAGGAGCGACAAATAAAAATATATCTCTTATTTCTTCTCAGTATTCACACAAACCAAGAGTGTACTAAGCTCAGTGAACTAAGCTAAGGAAAGCAAAAAAAGCTCACTTACTTTCATCATAAGCTGAGAACATCAGGCCTTGGACAGCTGAAGTTAAGATCACAGCATCCATTAGGATGGGATCACATTTGGCCAACAGAATAAGAAAAAAACAGCCAGAAATCTCTGCCACAGCAACCTCCATATTACCACTGCTCTGCTGATGACTTTGGACTCAGCTATGCTAGTCCATCAATACTCTGTGTCCCGTCTTAGTTTGCTCATTCTTGAGTGGTGATGGATTAGATCACGTGTGTGCAAGGACTGTTGATTTAATATTTCCATTCTTTAGAGCTTGGGTTACAAATTAACTTTATTACATGCCCAAAGCACAGGCTATATTGCTCCAATCCCCATTACATTTTCTGAATTTGCCTATATGAATATAGTTCTACACCTGTAAACACACATTTTCTGAACAACAGAACATAGCGCATCCCTTGCAGGTGCAGAAGCTCATCAGGAGTCAGGTTCATTACACGGGGAAGAAAAGCCCTCTCCTGATGGTCCTGCTGCAAAGCAAGCACAGATGGCCATAGCAGCAGGACTGAGGGCCACGTGCAGACAGCTCAGTCAGGATTCAGTGGAGTGCTCTATTACTGGTGCGACACACCGGCCTGCTGGCTACACTGCCCGGGGGTGACACCAACCTCTGCTGCTGGTTTTCTCCCTAGGTGCCTGTTCCAGGAGCAGCTGCGGAGAGTTAGACTTGGTTAGACCATACTTTGTTCCAGCTCCAGGGATTCTCTTTAGCTTATGAGCATGGTAGCAGTACATAGTTCAACCAGCCCTGCCAAAAAAGATGCCTCATGCCTTCTGCATAGAAAGTTTCAATATGTCTGTCTGCTTATCAATGCTTGCTTTAAAATGTATGCTCAATCTACAAATATATTTTATTAATCAGAGTTTGGCCATCAATTACTTTTGTAAACTTTCTAAGAGTGTGGTAACTTCAGGAGTTCAATGCCACTGAACTGTTGGTATGTGAATTATCCTTTAAATTAATCCTCCAACAAAATGTGTGCACTGGGACTGACCTACAACACCTGCAGGCTGCTGTCTGCCTACTGATAAGAGCTCCAGAGAACAAGATACTATATTGTACTTAAATGTGATCTTAACTAGAACCTCTATTTGTTTAATTTGTGAACAGAGATAAGAAAAAAACAAACAAACAAAACCCCAACAGTTTGTACTTCTAGGTTCATTATGGCTGGAGGATTCTAGAGCCTTTGTTACATTAATTTCATTAAAGAAAAAAAATTAGGAGCCTAGTGATTGTTTCCGTACATAGATGATAAAATAACATCTCCTTCATCCCCTGCACCAAAGTCAGCTGAAACTTCAGCTCCTGTCTTTGGGTCCCCCATGTTTTAGTCAATGAAAAGTAATTCTAGCACTTCACTTTCATAGTCAAATTCCTTCATTAAAGACTAATTTCATCAGGCAATTTCAAATTGTTTTCCTGCTTAGTAGGAATACCTTCCATGGATATATAGGCAGATCATGAGTAAACCTTCTACAGACATGTGAGTACGTTACTCTTCTACTTTCTGTGTGGTCAGAAACATTTGATGAAAGGGATTGATTGAGGTTATTTTATGTTATTTTGCAACAAACCCTCATCTAATATTATTATGCCAGCAAAACTCTTGCTATGGATGCAAATAAGGTAAGCTGACAAAGTTCTTTTCTGTCACACATGAGGCAAGGCAATAATGCTAGCCGAAACCCTTCTTCTGTAGGGTAGACAAGGGCTAAGCTGTGTAGGGGAAAGAGGCTTTGAATAACTCCCTAGCTAAAGCAAAGCTGCAGCACTGGCAGCACACTAATACACCTGACTAGACTACTGATTTTAGTTCCTGTGGGCCAGGCCATTAATCCTTACTAAAAACATGAGAACATAAGAAAGTGAAATACTAAATTCTGGAATGTGCAGAGTGACATGTACTTCATTAAAGAGTCTCCCCAAATCCAGAAGTTTGAGTTTTAACTGGATCCATAACTGGAAGATCGTTTCCCATTCTGGTCAGACATGAAAGAAATCTCCTAAGATACACTGCACTTATGATGCAGTTCCTAATACCTTGGGCTGAAATCCAAGAGAAACACCACAAAGCAAAGAAACACCCATCGGACTTTGCTCACTTTCCAAAATGAGCTGCAACACCAACTCTTTTTTCAGGACTGATCTTCAACCTCAGCTGCTTAGATTGCTTAGGAGTAGGGTCTGTTCTAAATTTTTCCTTCATTTCCTCACCTGAGCTGACTCTTAAGAGAAAATAGGGGGGCATTTCATACCCATCAGCAACAGTTCAGCTGGCAAGTTAAAAGACACTTTTGACATAACCTACATATGCCCTGTGCAATCTTCTGAAGTTTGTTTTTCACACCCATCCCAGTGTCAGCTTGACAGGAATGTATAAAGAAATAAAAGATAACACAAGAAATTGGTAAATATTACTGGCAAAGAAGAAAAATCCCCAGAGAAACAAGGTTGCAGTAAACCAGGGACATCTAGTATTCTCCAGTAAGAACAACTCTTACACTGTACTGAAAACATGGGCTCTCCCTGCCAGGAGGAAAAGCAACAAAAAGAGATGGAGCAATAGGTAGGATGTCCCTTTTTTATCTGTTGCTCTACCAGCGGCAGGCTGTATGATGTTGACCAAACACATCTCTGCCTCAGCCACAGCATTTGAAGGAAGAGGATAATGACTTTTACTCCATTTAGTACTGTATTTTAGCTGATGGTTTGAAAGAAACCAAAATCTCTGAGGCTACTTTGAAAAAGCTATCTACTGAACTCTTCAGACAAAGGGTCCTATGAGCTAAGATTATTCACCATTATGAATTAGACCTTCAGTACATGTATTTACTAAGTGAAAATCACAGTGCATCAAACTCTGTACCACTGGATTTTCTGTGCAAGATCCTTGTCGTTCAAAAGAAGCACAATTTAGAAAAAACACATTGGACACTATGCAACTGTACTCCAAAGCCAAAGATATTTTTTCATCATGTCAGACCAACTGGGACATTCTGATCTGAGTTTCTCCTGGGAGCTCTCAGTCTGGGATATTCTACTTTCTTGGTGTTTAGGAAGTGGGAAAAAATAAGAGAATTCACTCAGACTATTAAATAGGAACAAGCTCAGAGACTACAGGTACTGATAGGTAGTTTGCTCCTCTACACCTAAACTCCTTCAGATGAATTAATTGTAAAATGTTGACATTGCGTTACTGTACCACAGGATGCTTCCCTCTCTGCATTCTCCATCTGAATCACAAAAGCTCACCTCTGACCTTTCATGTCCCATGACTTATAGACACTGCATAGAAATCTGTCGTGGTTTAACCCTGAATGGTAACCA
>KL285443.1:3213-19036 GCA_000699545.1 Podiceps cristatus
AATTAAACAAGGAAGGGTTTCTCTGTAATAGCATTTCCAAGCCATGTCTTTCTGCTTTGGTCCCATTGCTGCACATAGAGATTAGGTTGGTTGTATGGCTTGCCTGATCCCAAACAGCTCCCTTCTCTGCTTGTTCACCAAGCCAGGCTTGAAAAGGTTAGAGAAACACCTGGGCTTTGACATAGTCTACTGCAAGAAGAAAGATATTATCAGGGTGTTATCCTTGCATTGTTGAAATTTGAGGGGGGGACACGCATGGAGGAAGATTGTGCCCAGTACTTTAATATAAAATGGCTAAGAAATAATAGTGAATGCAAAAAAGAGAGAGAAAAAATGAAAAGAAAATAATCTTGCAAAACTGGTAGCTAAAAATCAAGAAATACAGATTCAAAGGGAATTTGAACTGCCCAACCCAACAACGAGGAATATGAGCCTGACCAGTAAGACAAAAATAGCATCTTCTTGTAAAATAAAAAATCTGTGCTAAACCACAAAACTTCAAAGTATCATCTGGTTCTTCTGTTAAAGTATCATCCTTCTCTGCCAGACGCATTACTGCTGCTGTGCTTCCAAATAGGAAAAGAGAAGGAGAAAACTGCTCAAACATGACAAAATAAACTCATTACAAAAATTATAGAATCTATAGCAACTACAGATAAAGATGTGGAAAGGGATTCTTAGAGGGGAGGTTTGTAGTGCTTCTTCCAGATAACTCACACCTGTCAGTGTCCTGAAAATTATCACCTCTGAAAGATGTCATCTTCTAGCACTCAAGGTGGAATTATTTTATAGCGTAAGTTAAAAAGAGAAAAATCTGTGTGCATGTGTGAGCAAGGGACCAGAGTTCCCCAGCTGTGCCCTGGTGAGGGGAAGAGGGCAGTTTCCACTGCCCCTTGATTTGAGGGACTGGAGTCCCCCAGCTTGCTGCTTACAACACGCAGAATGCAAGGTTTCATAGAAAAGGTTCCAACCTTCGCATCTGGCTTCCTGGAACCTCTATATCTACTCTGGTGATGGACGGATTAAATCTTGAGTAGTCTGGAGGTATGAGCTGGTTTAGGTATGACACCAGGCCACTAAGTTTAGGTGCTTAATTGGGCTCCTGTGCCTTGCAGGACAGGGCCAGAAATGCCCTGGGGACCAAATCCTGATAACTCTTGCACACAGTGCAAATCAGTGTGCTGACAGTGGTCAGAACTTCATGCTTGTACTGGGTTACAACAAAGCTGAACGGCCAGTCAGTGATGACAAGGTGAGTAATCCCAGCAAAGATCAACAGAGAAGTTAGCTGGGACCCACAAGCACTGAGGCATGATGATTGTGCACGGAGCTGCTTGCAAATCCCTCAGGTGGTCACAAAAGTGTCCCTGGCCGATCCTTGCTGCTTCTGACAAAACTGTTCATTTGCCTTTCTCTTCTGTAACAGTTTGTCTTCCTGATGGATATCAGGTGTAAATACCAGGTCTTGACTCTCAGCCAACGGGTTGGGTTCAACAGCTGAGAGTGCCCATGTAAGCCTTACTTTAAATGTCCTATCTGGGAATCTGCATTCTGCTTTCAAGCAACAAGTTTGGGTTTTTGTTGTTTTGGTTTTTGTTTTTGTATTTTTAAAAAGGCTAATTAAACATTGCTTCATTGGGTGAAGACAAGAAAGAACAAAACAAATAGTCGACACCAACCCTACTAACAGTCAACTACAAGCCCAGGGATGAGAATTGGACCCTACTGAAAAGGTGGCTCCCCACTACCGTACCCTTAAGCCCCTCGGCTCCCATGCTTCTGGGCCATGGAGGGGACAAGTGCTGAGGCCGTTTCACTCATCTCTGCATAAGGAGCCAGGCAGAAGCTGGATTAGCTTGGAAGAGCTGAGCTGCCCTTTCAACCATTTCTCCTGCTAGCAGCCCTCTCTGCCTGCTACCCCACTCACCTCCTCTTCTTCACTGGGTTTAAGCCTCTCAGTAGATGACAGCTGCATGGAGACCCCAGGAAGAGTCATTCCTATGTGAAGACGTTTCCCAGACAGATGTTTCTCCTCCTCTCAATTGCCAGACCTTCATTCAGAGCCTCAAGGCTACAAGCTACATTGCTAGGAGAGACTGGGGATTGTTAGATACCTTTGGGTTGACTAAGACTTTTCACATCCCTACTATATCCTTTCCACTTCCTTCAACATGTCTGTTTGTGTGGCTTTCTTTCTGAAAAGTAAACATCCCGTGTATTGTGCAAGGTGCAATGAAAACAAAATATTTTTAAATGTTCCTGCTGGCTCTGTCCATGTCTCCTCACTACCCTCCTGGGTTCTGGCTCTGGGTTGTTCTTCATGGGCATCTATTCTTCTTCCTCTTTAGACCTCAGCACCAGCCTTATATATCAGACTAATAGAAACTGCATATTCTTAAAGGCTATAGGACATAGTGAGTTGTCTGAAAAGACCTTGGCTTACTGCAATTTTGCATTAAAAGCATGTTTTTACAGCTGTAAATTATTTGTATGTTACTTAGTTTTATAAAATATAGAAGAGGTGCTTAAAAACACACAGTCAACAAAAACACTTTGCTTATATGACTCAGCATTTGGAAAGTCAACAGAAAAATTAAGCCCAGCACTGAGCCACTGGCAACTCAGTGGCTGCCTTTTTCCCAGCCATTTCCACCCCTCTGCACTCTCTCCCCACATGTTTCATTACCGCGTCACTTCTAAATCCCTTGGAACAGGATTGCTGATGCTGTGTTTGCTCACAGACCTCAAACTCTCTAAGCATCTCTAGTGTTCTGTGAAGGTCTGTGTTAAAAGCTTTTTAAAAGTATGGCTAGATTAGATCTACCACTTTATTCCTGTTGGGTCTCTGGCTGTGCAATATAAGCATCTGAGCTTTGAGTTAGATGGAATTATGGCATTAAGAAAAACACAAGTAAAATTAATGACTGGACAATGGTCTACCTAAAGGAATATATTTATTCCTTACGACCTTCATGCTTAACTGTAATATAAGCATTTATTTTTTCATGATAAGATCAGCTGATAGTTCAAACACACCAAAATTAGACCTCACAGAGAGGGGCACTCAAGCTCCTTACTTGATGTGACCTGTGAATGCATTCTTTTCTGAATCCTAAAGCTACTGTAGTCTTTCTAACACACTTTTCCTTCTGGCTTTTTTCAAGCACATTTGTGTGTGGAAGAGGAAAGGAGGGAAAAGTTAATGATATACCAAGAGAGGGGGAGAGAGAGAGAAAATAATTGTCCATATTACTGTAGCTTATGCAATTTCCAGATGTTTGTTAATGAAAAAAACATAGAAGGGATGAAATGAAGAAGAAAACTTAAATAAAAATAATCGAAACCCAAGCTCATATTTGTGTAAAGTTTGCTGCAGCTCAGAAACCCTTTGTGTGAACCTGGACTGATTTATGATTTCACATCAGAACCTCGCCAGCTAGGGGATTTTGCATGGTTAGGTTGTGAGACCAGATGATTCTCACTACTTCCAGGGTTCATTCAATTCCCAGAACACAAAAGAAAAGCCAGAGGGTGCAAGCCTGCATGAGCTGACATAAAAGAGAAAACAGCAAATCTATGAAAAGCACAAGGGCCAAGTTTTACATAGCTCCAGTTGTGAACTAGGAATTTCCACATATTCTTTCCACACTGGTGATTCCTTTGAAATTGCACCCTCTTCCCCTTTCAGTCCAGAGAACCTAAAGTTACATGTGTTTTGGCTCTTCTGTAACTACATAGCTTGGCCCTCAATCCTCATCTGCAATGCTACATTAAAGTTCCCAGGAATCCTTAGCCAGGCACAGATTTGGGACAGAGGAAGAAATCAGGGGAGTCGGCGCATGCTCCGGGTCATGTAAGGCAGTAGCGATCGCACAGCTGCACTGCTCCCTCCGCGCTCAGCATGGCTGCCTCGGCTTGCGCTAGGCTATTTTTAAATCACAGTATGCCATTTCCTCATGCTTTTCATTCTTTTATCTCGCTATTGCTTAGAAATGTTATTCTCATTTATTTAAATGGTTGAAATACCAAGCAGTCACGATTTCCTTCCTAATCTGTGTTGACTGCAGACTGCTGTTTCTTGGTCATGCTTACCCATTTCAACATGCAGAATGTACACTTCTCATATGATATATATATATATATATATATATAGTGCTTTCTGCCACAGCTTCTTAGTTCATCGAAACTGCGTCCAGGCAATGCCAAACTGTCCTGAGAGTCCCACAGATGCTGTTTCACAACATTATTTGGCATACATTTCCCTCATTGCAGCTTCAAATCCACACAGGGAGGACAGCAGTGACCAAACTGGAGGTCCTACATACATACATTTCTCTGACATGGTTCATTAATCTCTTTATCTCCTCTGTGGAAGAGAGCTAGAGCTTTAACTCAAAATAGTGGTCCATTTCGGTATCAAAGTGACTGACGGTGAAAATAAGAAACCCACAAGAAACCCTCTGCAACCAAAAGTCACTGAATATCCAGAAATATTGTCTCCTTTGTGCAGCTACAATATTTTCTCCTTGGGATCTGTATTTGACTAGCTCATCTTGCAGTGATCACTGGGAAATAATACAGCTAGCACTGTACCTAAAGGTCTGTTACTGACAGACGCAAACTACCTCTAAGTGGGATGTAAATGGCCAGCAAACAGAACGGTGTGTCCCTAGGACTGGAGCCCCGAAACTCCCGCTGGTTCTGCCATTGCCACTGCGGGTTTCCAGACCAGTGAGGGGTTGGGAAGCTGTCTCCCACGCACTTCCTCCTACTCAGAAATTGTCGTTATTAGCAATACTATCTCAGAAAATTAAACAGTTCTTGCTTGAATTAGGTCATATGGGTCTCTGTGTTTTCAACAGTTTTTTTCATGTCAGCTTCTGGAGACGTGGCCAATTCTCTTTTTGCCTCTAGCAGCTGTTGGACAGTCTGTATTGCCCTGTCTTCAGCTGGTGTAAGGCAGCATAACTCTTTCATAGTAAATAGGGTGCAACCGCATTGTGCCATGGAGGATGCCACACCATGGGACAGTCCTTGCTCTCTGAAGTGCCCTGGAGCCACATGGGCTCTCAGCTGCTCCACTTTCAACTCTTCTCACCATGGTACTCATCCGTCTAAGGTTTGTTTACATTTTTGTGCATTTATTTACTTTCTGTGGTATAATGGAAGATTACGTACCATGCTGGAGTTTTTCTTGTGCTGCTGACCAACTGAAAATGCACCCCATTGTGATCTGGATTTGCCAAATCACAAATGTCATCTGCCAGTATTTTAGATTAACAAATGTGTGGTCATGGAGCCTATTGGTCCATGTGCTGAAAGCGCAGAATTACCACAGCTACTCTGACCACTGTCAGGAGCTCCTAAGCCAAGTCTGAGGTTAAGATTTTTTTCCTAAAAAAATCCCAACCAACAAACCCAAACAAGAAAACTCTTGAAGAAAAAAGCAAAACCAATTACAGACCACGGTTCTGGGTGATCGATTCACCCATGCCTACTCCTTGGAAGACATTCATATTGCATGAGGTCTGTGCCATTGGAAGAGCAAATGCTGCAGGGAACCCTGGCATGGTAACCATAAATCACTTCCCATTCCTGGGTGACTCAGGAATGGTTCATATTAAGTAGCAGTTCAAAGTTACAAAAGTTTTATCGTATTTTAATGAATTAGAGATCTGTTGAAAAGGGTGAGAAAGGAAAACTCTCTGTACTTCATTTTTGCAATGAAACTTGGGAGCAGTTTCTGGGTTGGCCCTATTAATAAGATAATTTCCAAGTCAATTAGGCTTAAGATCCCATCTGAATCTTTCATTGCTCTGAGATTTCCCTTAGATTGCCAAAGGAGGCAAAAAAGTAGCACTTGATGGGACAAAACTGCCAACTTATCATTTCTTTGACAATGACTAGATGTGAAACAAGTTGGCACTTATCTTTAGTTAAACCAGTCTATGGGACTGTTGGAAGAATTTAACAATTTCAATACCTGAGTCTCCTTTCTGACACACTCTTTGCTGGCCCCTGAGCAGCTGCCAAACCTGCAGAGTTCCTGGCTTGGATCTGACTAAGGATATCTTTTTCCAACAGGAAAATTATTTCAGATTGGGCAATGCTGTCAGGAGATTTAGAAATCTAAATCTAAACCTGAAATTAAGCTTATTTTACTGCATGCTTTCCCAGCTTGTGCTGTATCTTCAAAACAAGTTTGTTTAATTCGGGCTTATTTCAGTTTTCATGGGGTTAGGGCTTGGGAAAAAAGGAGATAGTTTATGGAAGCTGGAAGGGTAACAGAGAATGGAAATCCTACCCATCATTTAATCTTTTTTTTCTGTGTGTATCAATTCAGGTGCTTTCAGTAAAAATTCATCCTAATCCTCTAGTTGCCATTTAACAATGAAGAAGAAAGAATGTCTTAGTTAACGCACTGGTTAATTCACTCAATTTGATCTTTGAATTAGAAAGATGTGCTGGCTTCACCATCTCAGCATTTTGAATAGTCTTTTACAGCCCTGAGAGAAGTGCCTGAACAGATTTTGGCTTGTGACATTGGGTTTTTGCCCCCAGTACTGGCCTGGTCCCCTCTCTGATGCTGTAATCAGTGAAGCACAACACAAGCTCCTCTGTGGCAATGGCTCTTAGATCTGAACAGTCTACAATAATGAGGAGTCCTTCTGCAATGTTTTCCCTCATTTTAGATTAAAAAAAAAATACGTATAATTGTGTAAGGTCTTGTTCATTTAAGATTAGTTGTTTTCACAGCACTTGCACTTGGGAAAAAAAAAAAAAACAAAAAACAAAAAACAAAACAACCAAACGAGTAGAAATAACATGGCAAAGATTTTTGCATATATTTCTTTGATGAGAAGTTACGACAAGCAATCTTTATTCTTTGTAGAAGGCTGAATGAAGAGTAATCCCAGCAGGACACTGCTGTACACTAATCTGTCTTTCCCGAAGATTGAGAATCCTTTGCCATCTCACCACTTTCTCATCTGGAATAATCTCTAGAATAACTTCCAAGTAATCATTGCTCTAGCTATTCCATGTAAAATTGCTGTTGATTCTCTTTCTGAGCTTGTGGAATACGCCACTTTTAACAGACATTGGGTAAATAATAAAATACATCTGGCATTGCAAGGTAAACTTTATTCCTTTAACACTAACATTTTTAGGTTAAAGACTGCATATGTGTTCGCAAAGCCTGGTGCTTTTTTTCAGTGCTGTTGTAGTTTATTAATGTCTTGCTCATTAATGGTCACTAGCATAAGTAGTTAAGGAAAAAAAAAAAAAAAGTAGACGCACCCAGATAGCTGAATGCACCATCAGAAATTAAATTCTGTCATTCTCATCTCCCTTCACATTCTCTAAATAAATGTGTCCTTGCACTAGTAGCTCCTCCTTGAATGTGGGACCACCACAACTATCAAACAGGTCAAGCCCAACAGATGAGTTTAAGCAATTGTGCACTATTGTTTAGACCTATTCTTCTTTTCTTTTTTTTTCTTTTTTTTCTTTTTTTTTTTTCCTTCTCAGCCCTTAAAAAAAAGGACTTTGCTATTTTTCAGAAGGATCCAATGTTTTTGGGTACTCCAAATCAGAAACCTCACAGATACTGTCCACTGTTAGGAAACACTGAGCTCCCTGCAGGTTTCCCAGCTTGGGCACAAAACAAAATGAAAACTTCAGCAAGGGAACTAGCTTCCGGGCAGCAAAAGCCGACATCCTGGTGGGCTGGTAGTACCTTGCAAGAACAGCATACATGACTTAGGATCACTTGCCTTCAGTATCCTCATTCAACCCTGCGAGTCTTTTGTGAGCTCTCACAATCCACTGAACTTTCCTAGGGGCCTCTTTGTTACTCTCATTCATTTCTCTTTTTCGTCTTCTATGACAGATGCTTCTGCTGTACTTCACCAGCCTCCTTTGTGTACAATCCTGATTTCAGTGGAACTCCTGTCTCTGAAGATCAGGCTGGTTCACTGCCCTCTTCTCCCTTCTCTTACTCTCCAGCTCCATGCTGCCAGCTTGCTTGATCGCTGAACTTTCCCCTGTGTTTTTGCCAAGTTAACGGCTTCCCTATAGACTCAATAGATGGGCATTCTTCCTTGCCACGTTCCTTCTCCTTCTTGAGTTTCAGAAATGCGCATAACTTTAAGCTACTCTCCAATTACAGCTAAATTATTCCCTAAGGCAATTAAGGTGAAACATTACTTCGAAAGACATTGCTAGTGTTTCGAATTAACAGCAGCATTTGATACAGTTGTCAGTATTTTTCCATTAACAGCGCTGACCTCCCCATCCTCCCTGCAAACCCATAAAACTGATCTGATTCCCATGGAGCTGATGGGAAGAGTCCAGGTGCAGTTTCTCCCAGTGAAGCTGAAATAACACATTTGCAAGGACAAGCTGATTCTCAGAACTCCCTGTTTCATTTATTGATCTCTCTCATTCAGTGCATTACAACTCAAAAAGCTTTCCCCCCCAACCCCCGCCCCTTTCCATTTTAATCCCCTTTAATCAGTGGTAGATCATGTTTCAGCGGGGCTTTAATGGATTCTTTAGGATAGTTATGGAGCGCTTTACCCTTACGACTTGGCGGCTGTGTAATCAAGTCTACTGGCTTAAAATCCATCTGATTTCCTGGCATTCTTCTGAAGAGAACTGAAAGGAGCCCGACAGTGACAGAATTACACCACAGCAGGAAAATCTGCTCATATGCACCGTATGCGCTACTGGTTACTCATTCCTTTCTCTACATGCCTGTCAGTGACAGTCTGGTAGATGCGTCGAGAGAACAGCAACGCTCATCCATGGGATTTCAAAAAGGCCTGATTATCCATGTATGCACAATGTATTTCCAAGGTTAAAAACCCTCTAGTTGCCCTGTCCAATGCAGCACTTCCTTTGGCATTATTTATACAGCCCTGAGCTCTCATTCCCTATTGATAGAGGATAAGGAGAAAGCTTTGGGCAACCTAATGCTCTAAGATACAATCAAGGCCCACATGATCTGTTGTTGCCTCAGTAATGCTGGCATCAAGCTAAGCCTTAGCTGAATGACAATGCCATCTTTACTCAACCAATGCATATTTTTTAAGGATAACTTCATGCATGGTTGTTACATGTTTATTGCTTGCCTTTTTAAAAGATTTTTAGGCAGTTTTTAAAGCAAATGAACATTAACATGTTGCTCGATTGTAAATTATTTTAGATGAAATCTTTTGAGATAAATGAAAGTATAAAGATGTGTTAAACTGTTCTCCATTGATCTGCTCTGAAGAAGGAAGTGCAGAAGGACACTTTAAAATGTCTAGGCTGGCCATTCAAGTACAGTGACAGCTACAGTGCCTGGAATACTGGTCTCAATAAAACATCTGATGTTAGAAACAGCTCAGTCTCATAGCATTTCCCCGGCAAAATTTGAAAAAAGTAATACCCTCTGGGCTTTGTAATTATAGATAAACCCCTTAGAAGCATTGTAAACATTCTGTATGTGGTGAGCAGGTATCCCAAATAAATGATTAGGCATAACAGGAGAGCTAATGTAGGGAGGGCTCTGTTTTGGCCTCTGAAGGGAACGTGGTGTTACGCTGAGCCTTTGGCCAGCACAGTGTAGATAACGGGGATACCGGCTGTAACTGACATGTCTCACAGACCAGTTCCTCTTCCTGCCACAGTCCTTCATTAACAGTAAGTGATGTGGCAGGCAAGCAGGACCGTTTGAAACAGAATTTACTGAAAGATGTTGAGAGGATAAAGTTTTGAGCTAAGGCTACACTTTTTGGTAATTTTTTGGCTAAGTTTTATACCTGAGTCAACAGTTCTGACCAGCCTAGATATTTCAAAAAACTTGATCTTTTCTCTCTAGGTCTTTTCTTTATACTGTAATAGATCTCTCTGTGGCTGAGAACAGGTACCAAGATCGATTGTGAAGCACATCTCTTCTGCGTTCACAAGGCAGAAGCAACCCAACATGTGGCTCTTCTGTATAAAGTGCCTTTTGTTCTTCCCAGAAGTCCATGATGTGACCTCATAGCTCAGTTCACAATAAGAATTTACACAGACAGACTAAGGCACGGAGCAAAGAACCCATAGTAAACTGGAAAAATGAAAAGAGAGTATTGTATTTCCCAAGAAATATGGCAATTGTCATGTGCACCACGGCAAAGACCACTCTGCGAGGAAACATTCTCTGAGGATGTGCTTGTGATATGTTCTGCAGGAATTAAACTCCACATCACAAATATTTTTGCTACCAGTAAACACCAAGGAAAATGAAAAAAACAGCTATGGACAGTAAAATAACTGCTGTGCATGACTGCAGAACCTGTCACTGCTGCAGCAACTTGCAGACCCTATGCTCCAGGACAAATGAGTCTTTCTGCCTTTTTGGGGGCTTCCTGAGTGCAGGTAACAAGCACAAAAAAGCTATGAGAAGCAATGCCAGTTTGCTGCTTGACTTGCAGCCTGTTGTCTGTCCTGTCTGCACTAAGAGCTCTCAGCCATGAAACACTGGTGTACTGTACTGAGGGCCTGATGCCTAATTCACACCTGGGGAAGGACATACAATTCTACTGCAGATCGTTCTAAAGGCAACCGCTAGAGACGGAAATACAAATAAAACCATGAAACTGAGTACTAGACTTTCATTTAAAGGCTATATGAGCTCCAAGAGATCTCATCCTTATGTTTAAAACTAAAATTTGGAAGGTAATATTTCCAGTTATCTTTGCTTTATTTTCTCCAAATATGCGGATAATAGCTGATCCTGCTTTGAGTAGAAAGTTCCTACTTAGAGACCTCCTGAAGTTTCCTCCAGCTTGAACCTCCTGTGATCCCATAGTTAAGAATTACTTGAGAATTGAGATTTTTTAAATCCAACTTAATTAGTTTGAGTAAGCCTTATGGCTGCTTTAAAAGCATTCAGGTCTGTCTGTCGTGCTTCAAAGTACACAAATGAACGCTCAGAAGTAGGCTGCACCAATAACAGCTGCTGAAATAAAGAGGCAATGAAAGAGGTAGCACTATTTTTCACTGCATTTGAAGCTGCTAAAGAAGATGACCCTAAATGTCCAGATCTTTCAGCCTCTTCTGCAGAGGCTGAAAGATCTGAACATGCCTTCCTGGTAGCAATATGAAATTCCTCTCCTCACCACTTTTCCCTTTCATTCCTGAGCCTCTACATAAGCTTTGCAAATTGCACTGCCTGCACAGCAGGATGGCTTCCTGCAGACCTAGAACCATGCGCAAGCTGTGATTCTCACTCCCTAAGAGACAGAAAAGCAGAAGAGGAAAAGCAAAAGAAGCAAGAAGAAACACTCCATCCTCACGAGATTGCCTGTGTTTCTGAATCTGACTTTAGAGACTGACCCAAATTTCAAAGCTAGAAAGCGTCATGAGATGTAAGCTACTGATTCAAGAACAGCCCCCAGCTCATCACCAGAGCTTTTACTGTCTCATTCAGAATCATTTTACTAACAACTACCAACATAAGTTAACGTGAGACTTTGAGCAACCTGGTCTAGTTGAAGGTATCCCTGCTCATTGCAGGGGGGTTGGACTAGATGACATTTAAAAGTCCCTTCCAACCCAAACCATTCTACGTAATACATTTCTCTCAAAGCCCTGAGCTCCAACTATTAAAAGAAAAACATACTCCCCGAAAGATCACCTCCCTTATAGCTACAAAGCAACAGATTTAATAGGACCCTTTGTTCTAATTCAGAGCACCTGAAGGAGCCCAGCGAGCTGCCCTTCAGCTCTACATGGTTGCACTTGTGAGCTGGGGCTCTCCTCCTTCCCGGGCATGCCATCAGACAACCCCAGACAGCGTACCCAAATCAGCGCAGCTGCAGTTCACCAGCTGAGCGTCTGGCCCACATTGGTTTAACTCTATCAATTAGCTGGATCTGGTTAATATTAGAGACTAATAAAATTCATCTGTTTTGGAAATAAAGGTGAGCCAACAGTTAAATCTGCCATCAGTAAAATAATAATAATAATAAAAAAAAAAAAGGTTAGAGGAAGCCTGAGAATGATTAATGCTGGGTCCAAACTAACCAGAAAACAAATACTCCTCAAAGCTACCATCAAGAAGAAGAGATCGAAGCCAACATTTTGATGCATGATGTAGAAATAACTCTGACTGAGAAACGTAATGCTGGAATCAATTTTATCCAATAGCGCAAACAATAAAAATCACAAGCCAAAGTCTACCCTGGATGTACACATGGGACTCCCATTGATTTCAGTCCTAGCCACACACATGCATCTGGGCGTGGATTTTAGAACCCCAGATCTTTAATCCACTGCCTCTACTAAGCTCAGTTATTACATGCATCAAGGATGAGAGTTGCACAGCCATAACTGACAACAGAATTTGGCCCATTCACTGTAAGTGCTGTGTCTGAAGTGGGTTTTCTCCTATTGAAGAAACCTGACTTTTATGGTTGTGAAAACTCGTAAGTGGCATATTGTAAAAAAAGTCTAGTCTACAGTATAAAATACACCCTGGAAAACTACTTAAATGAACAGAATCCTTCTTCCAGAGTCAGGAAATGATTCACTGTAGAAAGACAATAAGGAAAGGCTCTTTCAGTTTCTTTGACTCTGGACTGGACTGATGTCTCTGCTAGTTTTCTGACTTTCAAGTCCTCTAGTACCCTTCTATCCAACTTGTACTGTCTCTGAAAACATCTGACCCTTTGCTCAAACATAATATTACTGCATCTGTTTCTCCCTTCTTTGCTTTGGCTAGCAACACTAGGAGGACAGATAAATAACCAACGATGTCAGAAACATACATCATGAATCATTGGGAAATTGAGGTAATTTCAATAGTCTTGATGAGTTCTGATACACATTAACTACAGGCACAGCTTTAGGAAAGGCTGCACGCAATTGCGAGTCATTAACCTGAGGTGCATCCCACAACCCACATCCCACAGTGTGCTCTGCAGAGCCTGACCCAGCGCTGCTGACCTTAGGGGAGTGTTCTCCAGAGTTCATGGCTCATGTACTGAATGTTTAAATCCACCTGGAAAATCAACCAGATTATGTTTTTCTTTAGAATTCTATGGCAGTGTTCGGAAAACATAAATTATAACAAAAATTGTTAGCAAAACAAACAGAGGATTTCCAGGGGACCACAGAAATGTAGGTGTTTGCACAAGTTCTGAGTTTGCTTAGGGTCATTGGGAAATTCTAGCCTTTATGGGCTGAACTTTCCAAAGGCATACGCAGCAGCTAGGGCATTAATTGCAATTGAAAGCCGATGGAAACGAGGTGTCAAACCTCCAGTTCTGCTGTCCAGAATTTTCCTGAGGATTTAGCAACACTATTACTATTAATTTTAAGAAGACCCAAATCTCTGGCTGTCAGGGCCCTGACTGTACTCTCCTCAGGGGTTGGCTGCCAAGGTCAGGGTCACTGGGGGGCTGTTCCAACCTGTGGTGGCCATGGAAGGCTCTCAGCAGTGCTGGAGGGAGGCCACTTTCAGCCAAGCCAGGCACTTTGACCCTGCCAGAGCTAACACCATGCAACTCTGTAGGAGTGTCCCAGAGGGATATAGCACCATAACCTTTAAAAGGTCTAAAGACAGGCCTTGTGGAGGCTCCCTAATGCAAAGCACTCGACCTCTGAGAATATCTGGCCAGACTGCAGCTGAGCCCCATCTTCACATCCTACATCTTGGCCATGAGCCTCCTCGTGGACTTCAAGAAAATCCCACTGGGGCTGTGGGAAGCTTTACAGTTGTTTCAGCACAGTGGCATTTTAAAAAGGGGCCAATTTACTGTTCTGAGCACATTTGGATTTATGTGCAGAGAAAGAACATCACCAGTGCAGTAAAATATCATGTACCAAGCAACACAACATCAGTTCCCACCGGTGGCTTGGGAGAAGGCTTTCCCCAAAAAAACAACTTACCTGACATGGGCATTTGCCCCACCTTTCTTCTAGATCCAACACACAAATTGTACCACAAAAATTATGAGTATATATACATTTTTGATCAAAGGTAGGCTCTTGCTTCAAAGCATTGGCTGTCTAACTGAGAATGAGGTCTGTTGAAGGAAATTCATGACGAATCCATCAGCACATCCTGGAGTTACCTGTTACAGTATTTCTCTGTCTTCTTTAAAAGTAAGGGAAAACTAATTTGCAAAGTAGACTGTAATGAGCATCTGTTTATTTAAGAAGACGACACACATTGATATGTGACAGTTCAGCTCTTGGGCTGGAAATGTTAAAAGTTACAAATAGTATGACCTCTGATCAAATGATCAATGCTTGTAAAATTAAGTATCTGTACATATTGTTCTTTCTCTCTCGATGTCCTGAACTGGGCTACAAATTGAATGTTAGCTTAGACAAGGATATTTATCTTTTGGGGTTTAAACTCTAGGAAGTCAAAGGACAAAAAATGTAAAAGTAAATCAAAGTTAAGCATAGCTGAGTCTTTCACACATTCCATCCTCACATCCACATCCACATAGAAGCATCAGGTTCACAGTGGACTCACTCGGCACCGATGAAACTTGAAGCAAACCCAAATGAGGGAATGGTCTCTTCTTGCAAACCGAATCTTTCCATCATTTGGTCCTGTTTGTGCTGCCAACCAAGCCTGCAGAAAATACACAGTGTGTGCCACTTCCTTTGCTGAAGAACATTTGCAAATGTTTCTGATAAATTTATCTCATGCTTCCCTGCATAATGGATGGTTCAAGTGCCCTGGTGAGGCTTCTGAAAGGACTGACTGTCATCGGTTGATATCCCAGGCCTGTGTGCAGACACAGTTGCGACAAAAGAGGCAAAAAGCTAAAACAAACACGACAATATCTGATGAAAGATGGTCATCTCTTATCGGAGCCATTAAAATTCCAGTCTTGAAGGGAGAGTGAGCTGGATAGTCCCCTGGAATTTGCAGTCGTCATTCAGCAAAGTGTGGTATTCAATAAAACGGTAAATAGTCCACCAAGTGCCAAATACATTTTTTATTACAGTGCTGTATGGCTGCCTGTTCTCTGATTGATGCTGTATGACAACATTTTGCTGATAAGAGCACTTGTGAGTGCTGACTTAGCTCGGTCGGGTGGGTTTGCTTCTGCTTCCTGGGAGAATGGGTTTGGATGGAAAACCAGACTGGCCTTGTTTGAATTACCTGAATAAACCCAGCCTTGTAAACAGACTTATGTGAGGCCTTCTGCAGAAGGTGAATATCACTCTTGTAAATCACAAAAAGCTGCAGGATATATATTCCTGGCTCTGATATAAGCCAACAGAAAAGAGGAAGTTCACAGTTGGAGCTTTAAACCTCTGCTGTTGCCATTTTGCGCCGTACAAATTCATTGCACAAATGAGGAATCAGCTTCTCTAATTATGTGAGTAGGCTGCAGTGAGACAAACAAGAGGGGAAACTGGACAGCCAGCATTTTATTTCTTTGACATCGGAAGACTTTTCTCCAGAAATACTCAAGCTGAACTTGACTAGGTTGTATTAGTTAAAGGAGAAACTTGGTCCTTACTTTGAGTTTCACTGCAGGCAGTGGCTAACATAGCTTTGTTCAGTAGGACCTTCAACATTACTGTTACACACATGTGGAAAGGTTCTATTCTTTGGATACTTGGGGAAAGATACTCTATTTTCAGTTCACTCCTGGAAAGGTGTTAAAAATCTTTCAGATGCACTTTTAAAATAAGCAGGCTTTTAGAAAAGAGATTCAAGTGGCTCTGAGTGCTGGTGAGTGTTAAAAAACATACTTCTAAAGCCTTTAAAGATAATTTTTATCCCTCCAAATCCATCACCTGCACTGTTGTATCAGTATCC
>KL285444.1:5034-19308 GCA_000699545.1 Podiceps cristatus
TAGAATGTAGGTTTATATGTTAGACAGTTTGAGAATCTTCATTGAATAATAACAATAATAACCTAGCCAGCCTCTCAGCTAGATACCCCAGGAAGATATACATACTTGTAAATGGTAAAATAGCTTCTAACATGAAACATGGCACATTTTTTAAAAAAAAAAATCCCACATATCCTACATATCATATTTTGAATATATGGACTTTTTAAAATTTCACTATCACCTTTGTACATTTTAAATTAAATACAAGCAGACTTAGCCTAAAAACGTCTCTATAGCATTTAGATTGTTTTCAGACTTTTAAAAATGTCCAAAGGACCTGATTATAGAAGGTTTTGAACTGTTAACAACTCTATCTGGCACCAACCACAGACAGGATGTAGCACAGTCATTTGTCATACTGACAGATTTCAGTCATGTTTTCTGCTAATTTGTCAAAATTATTACTTCTGTTCTGCATTAGAACTTAAATAGATAAATGACTGCAGATGAAACCTGATGTTAATTTCAGAGGCCAAAATCATGCCTCCCTTTCACATATCCACTCAAAAGGTCAGGACAATGCAGTATTTTCTCAAGACCTTTTTATTAAATTTCCTGCTATATAGATGTATCATTCTAAAGGAGTTGGTTCCTAAGCCTTTGCCAGAATACCTAACAGCTCAAACCTCAAAGACATTATTAACATCATGGAGTATTGATAATGTGTACCGTTAGTACTATTGATAACAACACTAAGTAGCTATTAGTACATAAATGTGCCAGTTAACTTCTCATTAGGGCAAATTCCCCACTGAGCCCTATAACGACGTAGCTAAGCTGCTAGGTATTCACTGCAGTCAGTTTAAAGCAAGCTCAGGTATCTCTAGTTTGTTGCTGTCATTTTTCTGCATGGAAGGCTAATCTGATAGATAACTGTCAAAAATGAAAAACAAAACAAAAGGATCTTTTTTCTTCGCATTCATGCACAGGTACACCCAGCAACCCGTTTTCTATGCCCTCTTCCCCTTTGGGTCCTTTCATTTGCATGACAAGCTGCTCTGGGGTTTCTTGCTTCGGTACTGTCGCCTCCATTCCAGCCACAGCCAGACTTTCAATTGCTCTATCTGAAATGGTAGTTCTGATTTGTAAGTATCTATCTGAGAAATAAAATCAGTTAGCAGGGGATATTCAGCTATTCCAATATCTAAGGCAAACCCCTGAATTACGAGTGCAAAATTAGCATGCATTGGATGTGGTGTATGAAATAAGCACCTCTGGCATTTCCAATATGTAAATGCAACAACCAACAGATGCTACTGAAGTGTTTGATGGGCTGGCCTGGTTTTGGGCAGCAATAGTTAAGCCCCACTTTCACCTATATAACCAAAATTCCACCCAAACTCAGTCCAGCTAAAATCCTTTATAGTTTGCTGGGTGCTTTAGGTATACATTACTCATCAAGAAACACTGCTTATCGTTTATATTGCATGGCCAAGACCACAATTTATAGGTCTGTGTTTCTGGAACAAAATTTGTTACCTGGGACTTCTGTTGTTTGTGTCCTGCTAGGCACTGAAAATTTGGTGGCTAGCGAAACCGAACCGTATCAATGTTTTAATTTCTTTCCAAGTAAATCACCAATCTCTGGAGTGAGCTATTATTAGAGGAATATTGTTACATAGTCTGTGAAACAAACTGTAGTGATTTTAGTGTTGGTTTACAAACAATACATAAAACAATAAACACTCAAAGGTGTCACAGAGACTTCCCTTCATTCCCACCCCGCCACCCCCACCCCCCACTCGGGTCCCAGGGGCCAGATGCGCAGGGGCACAGCAGGTGTCATACCAGAAAGTGCTCAGAATACTGTCTCATTATTGAGAATCATCAGCAGAAAGAGGGGTACAAAGGGCCTCCAGAAATTACTAGCAGGGCCCTTATTTCAGAACTGAGGTGAAGTAGTACATACTAGGTTTCTAAATATCAGGAGACTAGGGGCAAACCTGAGGCACTACTTGAGTTCCAGGTCAATTTGATTTATTGTAATCCATATTGTTGGATATAAACATGCCTGTATATGAGCTTGGAGATGGCTTCATAGCTTTTTTGTGAATAACAACAACAACAAAAAAAATGAAACAGACATAAAGTAGTGAAGGTTAACAGCAGAAGGTAAAGGCTATTGGATTTTAATAACTTTTTCAAGTTTGAGTCATATTCTTGCCTTATATGCAGAGAATCAAGGTTTCTAAAACAAACCCCCTTATCTTTCATAAGCTAAAATACACTACTTATTTTCATAATGGCTAAAATAATAACCAGCATACATCAGGAGTCGATCAGAGAGATTCTACTGCAGGATTTTAAACGTTGCAAAGTCAAACACGAGCCACAGGGTGCCGCTATTCTCACTGTCAAATAACCAGCATGTTCTGCATTTTACTTGCCCAATAAATTTAGGACAATAGAAGTGGTAATGGTACCTAGAAATGCAGTCAGAAGAGCAGAGGAATGATTTTGCATCCTTATGACTCCCCTTGAAGAATTATGAGGTACATTACCATTGCTTCACTGCAATACATTACCATTGCTTCACTGCAATCAAACCCATTAAAATGAGGAAAGAAATTCAGCGTGAACAGAACAGAAGGGAGTACAACGCAAATACAAACTCCAAACAAGCCTCAGTTTCCTTCCACTCCATCATCACACAAAATTCTGATCAGATGCTGTAGTCTATGCTGTAATTAGTTTGTGCCATATTTAGACAGGATCTTGACATTTTGGAGTGATCTCCCAAGATCATAGAATCGTAGAATAATTTGGGCTTGAAGGAACATCTAAAGGTCATCTAGTCCACCCCCCTGCCATGAGCAGGGCCATCTGCAAACAGACCAGGTTGCCCAGAGCCACATCCAACCTGGTCTTGAATGTATCCAGGGATGGGGCTTCTACCATTTCTTTGGGCAACCCATTCCAGTGCTTCACCACACACATTTTAAAGAATTTCTTCCTTATATCTAGTCTAAATGTCCCCTCTTTTAGTTTAAAACCATTCCCCCTTGTCTTGTCACTACAGGTCTTGCTAAAGAGTTTTCCCCCATCTTCCTTATAGGCGCCCTTCAAGTACTGGAAGGCGGCAATTAGATCTCCCTGGAGACTTCTCTTCACCAGGCTGAACAACACCAACTCTGTCAGTCTGCCTTCATGGGAGAGGTGCTTCATCCCTCGGATCACCCTCATGGCCCTGCTCTGGAGCTGCCGCAACAGGCCCATGTCTGTCTCGTGCTGAGGCCCCAGAGCAGGAGGCAGCACTGCAGGTGGGGTCTCAGCAGGGCAGAGTGGAGGGGCAGAATCCCCTCCCTCGACCTGCTGGCCACGCTGCTTTGGATGCAGCCCAGGGTACCATTGGCCTTCTGGGTTGCCAGTGCACGTTGCCAGCTCTTGTTCAACTTCTTGTCCAACAGTAACCCCAAGTCCTCCTCAGCAGGGCTGCTCTCAGTCCCTTCAACCCCCAGCCTGTGTTGGTACAGGAAGTTGCCCCAACCCAGATGCAGGACCTCTTTCTTACTTGTCCTTGTTGAAACTCATGAGGTTCACCCAGGCCCACCTTTCAAGCCTGTCTAGGTCCCTTTTGATGGCATCCTGCCCCTCAGACATGTCCGCTACAATGCTTAGCTTGGTGTCGTCTGCAAATTTGCTGAGGGTGCACTCGATCCCACTGTCTATATCATTGATAAAAACATTAAAAAGTACTGGTCCCAGTAGGGGACCATTGCCTCGGTCTCTGATTCTTACCCATAAGCTTTCAGCTTCCTCATGGCTGTTCTTCAGAGAGACCTCCTCACACTCTATCCCTTCCTTGACATAGAGGGCAATGCCTCCACCCCTCCTTCCTCACCCATCCCTTCTGAACAGCCTGTAGCCATTGATAGCTGCACTCCAGTCTTGGGATTCGTCCCACCAAGTTTCACTGATGGCAATCAGGTCATAGCTTTCCAGCAGCACAGTGGTTACCAGCTCCTCCTGTTTGTTGCCCATGCTGTGGGCACTAGTGTAGAGACCCTTCAGCTGGGCTGTCGGCCATACCACCCTCCTGAAGGAACACCCCTTAGTTCTTTTAAGGTCTCTCCCAAGTGTTTCCCTGTTGTCTTTGATTACCTCGGGAGCCCTTGGCTGATCCCCATATGACTTTGGGTGTGCTGGAGTGTGGCCAACACACCTCAGGGCAACAGGCTGAGGCCCCTCACTAGCACCTAGTCTCTCAAACCCTGTCGGTCATCCCACAGCTTGTCATAGGCAAGACTGATATTATCCCCCTCCCCCTTCATGTCTAGTTGGTATGTACAGCTCTACTTGCTATAGTTTTATGCACAGACTTCTTAATTTAAAATCTGTCTCATTCTTCAGCTGCAAATGCTTTCTGGCTGTCTTGCCCTTCTGTACCCGTGAAGAGTATCAGGTTAAGTAGTTAATGGCTCTTTCCAATGCTTGCTTCAAGAAAAAGTGATCTGCACTGATTGGTTTTAAATCCATAATGAAATGAATGGCCTTGGCAGAGATTCACTCTCCTTAATCAATAGAAATTATTGATTCAGTTTGTAAGGAAAGTTGCAAGTACCTTGTTAAGGAAATTAGAATGCTTTACAGTTGCTTCTTGTAGTAACCCTAAAGTGCTGAAATGTTTGCTAAAATGTATGCTGACTTTGTAATAGCTTGCAGTGATAATTCTCAAGAATAACAGATTCTCCTGGGTTTTAGTAGCTACCTAAGGAGAATTTTATTTCTTCTCCATCAACTGCTGTAGAAACATGACAAACAGAAGACTGTCCTAGTTCAGCTCACTGTGGAACCTATTTTTTTTTTTATTTATTAATTGCTGTTGCTTATACTTCTCACCTTAGTTCTCAGCTAAGAACTGGAACCTACCACCTATACCCTTTTCTGAGGTTCTAACATATGAATGGAAAACAGCCATCAGCATCTCCTCATGGCAACACAAAAGCAACAGCAAAGCTAAATAAAAAATTACCTATCAACTAACTTTACTACAAGTAGAACACTGAAATATTTATTTCCAAAACAGCTACTAGAAAGAAGTCATGGAGGGCAGCAGAGAGAGATTAGCCAGCTTAAACAATCTATGTAGGTTTTGGTATTAAAAAATTAAAGAGTGGTAAACACTAGAATAAGATAAAATTATTTTAATCTTGTACTCATTCCTATACAAATATATAGTCATCTTCTTTACAAACCTATCCCCCCAAAAAAACCCCCCAAAAACCACACACACAGAGACAAAAACAAAAACAAAAACAAAAACAAAAACAAAAAAAAAAAAAAAAAAAAAAAAAGAACCACCTAAGGAAAAAAAATCTGACTGTTCCCAGAACAGCCTAGTTTTAAAGGGATCTGATTTTCAGACAAACTGTTGAACACTTCATGGAAATCATTCTTGGGAATCTACAGTAGCTCCATGGAATTTAGGAATTCCTTGTTGTGACACAAGTTTTTCTTCAAATACATGGGTAATGGTTATGTTTTAAAATTCAGTAACAAATAATGATTGATTAATTGTAACATGAGATATCCAAAGGTTCCTCATGAATATCAGGTAGGTCAATGCAGTCAGTGCAATTACTGAAGACTCTTAAGTGTTTGAATGAAAAGTTGGGAACAGAGTAAAACTCACTAATATGTTGTCCTGAATTTGTATTAATGCTTTGTGATGTCAAAACACTTTTAGGTACATCTTTACAACAGTTTCAAAAGGAAGAAGCATTGGATAGTTCATCGGGTTTGCAAATACATTTAAAATTTGACTGCTGTTTAGGCAACTTTATACTGCTTTGGCAAGAACGCAAATGAAAATTTGCTGATCGTCAGGGTGAGAAGGTTCAACGTGAATAAAACAACTGTGAGACAGCTACAAACTTCTGCTATATTGTCTATATGGAGTCAAGTATACAATTAATTTATATGTCAGGAATAGATTATTTTATCTTGTATTGTGAAATGACTTCTCACCAGATCATCTGTATCACAGAATGACCTGCAAGTAAATTTGACATATAAAAATCTATTGTAAAGATACTGTACAAATTCTGAAGTTGTAGTTAAGTAGTTCATGCAAGTTGCAATAGGAAAAATGTTCAATTTCTTTGTAGTTGCCATTTGAAGACTTTGTTTGCAAACACTTTCATGAAAATAGTTTGATTTTAGCAGAAGAATAAAGCAACACTGTGCCATCTTGTCTCTAACATGCAGTGTTAGAGCAGTATTCGTGGGACCACAAACTATCTGTAAGTCAAAGCTCAGTCTTTCCTCAGCTGCTCTAAAGAGCGGACAGCAAATGGCTGAAGACACTTTAGGCACAAGTAATAGTTTAAAGAGACTTCAGAAGCAGATAAAACGTTTCCTGCCATGCATTTCTGCCAAATGCACAAAGATATAACTATTTAATCAAGAAGCCCCATGAAGGCATATTAAGAGAAAGAGGAGACAGAAGAAAATACAGGAGTTTTCTTTACGTAAGAGTCTACAAATGGTTTGCTAGTTATAATTGTCCAAACTCTATTGGGGATCGAACTCAGGAAGGATGGTGGGGGTTTTGTGAACGAAACAGAAAATGTTAAACTGGGTCTCGGACAGCACCTCTTTTTTTTTTTTTTTTTTTTTTAAATTACATTTTCTTATTCTTTCTCCACAGAAGCTTCCCAAACTCTGTGTTGCAGGGTTTTCCAGTTCTTGTTGCACTCTTCCTGTGCTATGTTCTTAAATATGAAAGCCTCTTGTTTCAATATATTCCTTCAAATCAATTTAATCTCCTCCAAATTACTTGAGCATTTCCCAGCAAAATCACTTGCTGCCAGTTAAAATGCAAAGACTTATTTATAGAAGCCAAGGCAGGAAAATCATGTAGATTTAATTTATGTCTTACTGATCTGATACAAAACATGCTCTGTTTGGATTTTTAAGTGGATCCAAAATCCAAACTGGATTTTCAAAAGATAATTTAGCTGCCAGATTGCAATAATTTAGCTTATAGGTAGTTTTTTTCAAAGGGAATTAATTTGTCCTAATTAAGAACAAATTTCCTACAGGCATAGAAAAAGGCCACCAGAATGCTTCATCTAATTGCCAACACAGAAGTGTGTTACAGACTTCCTGAAACTACTGTAGTGTTTAGAACACATCTTAAACAGCACATTACTCAGTTCTTCATCTGTACAAGAGTTGAGCCATTTCTGTCAATACTTAAAAAAAAAATAAATAAATTAGCACACCCAGTGCATAAAAATCCTTGTTCAAAGACTTGGAGTTTTGGAGCCAGAATATCTTCTTTCAAAAAATAGCCTTCAGAACTCTTCCCATTTCTGTTTATATAGCTATTGATTTGATATTTTTTACGTAAATCTGAAACTTCCCATTTTCTTTTAATTTGTCAACTGATCTACTTTCTTGTTTAGGTTGAATTGTTTGGGCAGAGATCCTGCATCTGAGTTTATTTAAAACACATGATTTGTTTCATACATTTTCGACAAATTTAAATAACAGTTCCCAGTTATGTTATTGAACTTGTGATTTTTAAGGGTTAAAAGTAAGGATTCAAAGACTTTCAACATTATTTCATTGCCAACTATTTAATTGTCCACTTTTTCAGACAATGCTAATTTATAACCAAAGAAAACATCTGCAAGTCTGATGTCATTCTTCATCCATGCTAGCACACTGTAATTACAATTAAACATAAGAGTAAAAGTATTTAAAACTTTATATGGCTTTATGGAAACTTGACATATACGAGAAACATTTGGAAGCTCATTACACTGAATAATTGTTAAGTAAAATGAAATATTACACCTGCAAAATTTGATGGCTTGTGTCAAAGTCTTTTATGGAGTTACACTGCCTGGCCGAAGAATCATAGGTACATTTTAAAAAAAATAGTTCTGTACTGGTTACAGCCTTTGAATCATGGTGTATTTTTCTGTTCTGACAAACTGTAAGTCCTTGAATGGATAGTAATATACAAAGTCCTGAATGCTTTGCCTTCTGGCAAGCATTTAATTTAGCTGAAACAGAAGGAACATCATAGCGTATCTCCCAAATCAAAAATGAACTTCCTTGAATCAGGAGGAAAACTTTATAAAAACGACTGAATGCTGTATCTCACTAACACCAATTTAATTTTATTTTTCAGACGAAAAGAAGTGACTGCAGCAAATTACTAGTACTGCCCTTCCAAGTTTATCATCATAAATCCCGATTTTTTACTGCTTCTGTTATTTCACTACTTTGACAAGTAACATTGTGTTGACCATGTAAGTACTCATGCACTATCCTTAGCACTCAACTATGAATTAAAAATATATAAAGTATCATGAACTCGTCTTGTTCATACTTACCGCTGTTTTCCCAAGATACAAGTGTTCTGTTAGTTAACAGGAAGATAGTAAAATAGGACTGGAGTTCTTCACCTTTTACCCAAAATTGCACCCAAAGGAATAAGTTCTGCAGCATGACAGAGAGATCAATAAATTAGATAAATCAAGGAAGTAAAGGATTTTTCATGTAGAAGCTCTGATGGAGCTCGTTTTCTGTGTAGGCTGACTCACCAAAACCCTATTTACACAGCTCCACTGAAGCCCAAGTAAGAGTTTTTCTTTTAAAACTTTCTGCCCCTTCTGCTCAGATAAAGCTAGCTTGTCCTTTATATTGCAGGACTAAAACTGAGTTACTTATCCTTCTCAATTTAGGAATCTTTTTACCTTGTTCAGAACAACTCTTTCAGTATCTTTCTTGCTCCTTCTCTGCTCAAAAACAAATAGAAGGTAACACACTATATCAAAACAAATTCTCATAACTGCAAGGAGCCTCTGCAGGTGTTCTCAGAAATCAATTTTGAGTAGATATTAAACAAATATCTGCACAAAATGTGCAGTATGTAGTCACATTCCAGCTCTGCTTAGCATCATACTGAGGTACCAAATTTTTCTTGAAGCTACAGGCTGCCTGACAGCAGGGTCCTTGTTTTCTTGAATATGAAACAACAGTTGAAGGAGTGGAAGAAAACCACAGAAAATGAGAGCACACATATGAATAGTACAGGTACCAATTGACTACGTGTTAAGTGTCCAGTTACTTTCTGAAATAAGGAAAACAGCCATCTTCAACACAAATAAGCTGTTCTGTAGAATGTCTTTCTATTGAACTGCACCATTGCCTTGAGGAAAGTTGAGAAAGTGACTGCTGTGAGAACATCACACTCTCAACACATGGATGACACTGTTGGGCTGACAGTGTTCAACAGATAATATTCTTCATATTAACAGTACTGTAGCAGTTTTAGAGACCTAATATTAAAAATCAGAGATGATAAGTAAGCTTTGAGGGCTATGTAAGTAAGGAGAATACTTGCATTTGATGACAGACAGCAAGAGTTACAGGTTGAATGGAACTACACAGGTGACATGATGAAGAATAATAGACTAAGGAAATTTTACTTAAGAATAGATGTCTAGGAAGCAAGACTGCATCTTTCCTCATCTCAAGGATGAAGAAAGGTTTTTGCAGCAACCAAGTTGTAAATTGGGATCCCAGACAAGAATCTTAGCTGCATAAATAAATAGGAAAGGCCATGGATTAGGGATGTTGTATGACAAGGTCTAGACAGACCAGAGAAGTAACAACTGAAAGAGAGGTCTGAGTTGAAAAGTTTGCCCAGTTATCAGCGTAAATAACACACATTACTGTGATATTCCACAGGGACAGAGAAGAAAAGGTAGCAATGGAGAACCTAGGGGGATAATAATGTTGTTTTACTCCTGCAGAATTAACAATGAAACAAACAGAAGGGGGGGGAAAAAAAAAGGGAGGATATGAGCACTTAACCAGCTATATTTTCATTTGGACAGTAGAGAGAGGTCCAGAATAAAGAGTTTTCAGTTTAAAACAGTAGCTGAATCTGTGTGTGGGGATTCAATCACAGAGAAATAAGGTGTTGAGAAAGAAAGAGGTGAATACTATGGGACCTTCCTTGCTTTACAGAATTACAGAGTCACAGAATGAAGGGGCTGGAAGGGACCTCTGGAGATCACCTAACCCAAAACCCTGCTAGAGCAGGGTCACCCAGAGCAGGTTGCACAGGGCTGTGTCCAAGCGGGTTTGAATATCTTCAGAGAAGGAGACCCCACAGCCTCTCTGGGCAGCCTGTGCCAGGGCTCTGCCACCCTCACGGTAAAGAAGTTTTCCTCATAGTCAGATGTTCCCGTTTGTGCCTGTTGCCCCTTGTCCTGTTGTTGGGCACCACAGAAAAGAGTCTGGCCCCATCTTCTTGACACACACCCTTGAGATATTGATAAGCATTGATAAAGTCCCACCTCAGTCTTCTCCTCCTCAGGCTGAACAGCCCCAGCTCCCTCAGCCTTTCCCCATAGGAGAGATGCTCCATTGTTTGCCTATTTCAACCCATTAACACATGCACACATGCACAAACATGCAAGCTGATCAGGAGTTGGAGAGCCGAATGTTGAAGGACTGGTTAGAAAACAATAAATTCTTTCTCCTATTCACCCTTAGGCCTACTGAAAAACACACAGTCTTGCTGAATCTTACTTTTGGATAAAATCTTGACTTTTGCATAAAAAGGATAAAATGCCTACTCTGAATACATGCATGCTGTCTTTTTAAGTTGTAGAATCTCCAGTTTAACTTAATAGTTCAAAGAAAGTACTGAATGGAGTCACAGAAATACTGTGGAATTAAGTCAAACAGAAAGAATAGGGCATTTTGGTATATCTGCATTGATTAGGAATAGGAAAAAAAAACTCGTATTTGATGGCATCTGTGCACAAATTACCATAGAATCGCTTTAATTGGGCAATGCTGCTGAAATAAAGCCGCCATGCTTTCTGGCTGTTTATTTTATGAAGATCCCAGGGCAGCTGATAAAGCACAATGAGAAGCTTTACATCAGTAGCAATGATCAGATGTCACCATCGTTGTCACCTTACCGCTTTTCTGCCATGGGATCACAGTTACAGCAATACCCAAGGTATGAGTTAGCCCCATCATGTGTCTCTCTGTAGTACCAGGGCAGTACTGCCCTGCATGTTAGGGCAGTACTGCCCTAAAGAAGTTTAGCTTTGAATACAGTTTGAGATCAAATCCACTCGGTGATCCACGCAGCGTACCGTGACATTTGCTGCTGTCAAACCAAATCCTTGAGATGTCTAGATGATGAGGATCATATAACTCAGCACGTTTTCGGTAACACAAACTTTACACAGAAAGTTGGAGCCCTCATCTGTGAAAAAATCATAGTAACATCACGTTCAGCTAGATCACATTATATTAAAAGGCATAAAAACAGCAGCCTTTCATTTTAGCAATCCGATTCCTTTAAACACACAAATAATAAGTCTATCTAAATGGCTGTCACCAAAGTCAAGAAGTAGGGTAAGACAGAATGGGCTGAACTCATGCTAGTTGTGCTGCAAGAGACCGCTGCAAGAGCCAAACAGCACATTTAACGCTTCTCTGGGTATCTTCAGGCTAAGGAATCTTTTGCTGTGCAGACATCCCAAAAGACAGACATCCCAAAAGAGAGACATTCCCACGAACCTTGAAGCTAGCTTCTTCCTTTCTAGTCTCCCCTGCCTAACAACAATACATTAATAATCCCCCATATTTCTGCAGAAAGGCCCATGGATAATCACCCTGGGATCCTGGTGCACTAAAACAGCTGCTGAGGAAACCCCAGATTTTACAGAGGAAAGCCCAGATAAAGAGCCCAGCGGAGAATGATGAAGACACTCTTCCGTGGCCCTAGGTGCCTACTTAAGAACAATAAATCCACAATGTAACCATTCTCATGACTTGGAATAGTTCTGTTCAGGAGACAATCTCTATATGGATTTTGAAGTTGTACACTTTTCCCCTTGTTCATTTTCCACCTTGCTGCTGAAAGACTTTTATCATAAAAATTATGCTCCCACAACCCTAGACCTGGAAGCCCCTTCTGCAGTTGAACCACTACGAATAAATGTGGTTTGTTCCCATTACTTTATGTGAAAACAAAGAACATGTTCTCTTTTTCAAGAGAACGTGGCTCCCTGCGCAGTGCCTAGCATACACACTCACCGGCACATACCTAGCATTATTCAGAAGAGTCCTAGAAGGCACATTCCCTATAGAAAAATCAAAGGGTGTGAGCGAACAAGAAAATGGCATATGTACTTTTGTACCAACACTGAATGATGCTGCTGTGGCTCAGTTTATCTTAATGGCATCACCACAACCCAGCAGCCTCACATGGAGGCAGCATGTGTGGGGCTGGCACCAAGCCACAGCTCTGTGGTGCAGACAAGGCTGAGTGACGCACCCACAAATTAAATGTCAAAAGGCTTGGGGAGGGGATGTTTGCTTGTTTGCTTAGTCTCGAAAAGCATAAATGGATGACTGAGAGCACACACATCCCATCCTGAGGCTTATGATCCTGATGGTCCTGTGGTAGCTGCATGGCATCATTTATCCCTGAAAAAATAATGTGAACAGAAGCAGTTGTATGCTACAGATAGCTTTCAATCAGGTAGTTAGATTTAAAATAATTACAATTTCAACTGGAAAGCCATTGTTTTACTTTTTTTACTCAGATGGAATTCAAAATAGGGAAGAATTTTAACACTTTCTGACATTTCTTATCAGCTTTTTAGCAGAGGGACTGTATATGACCTCCTTGTGTTTGGTTATAAAGTGATCAATTGGCAATAACAGCAAAAATCAGCCTTTGCATGATAGTAACCACATTGTGTGTGAATTTGAAAAAAATGTGTTAGCAGTGTAAAGATACTGGGAGAAGATCCATTTCCTTTAGAAACCTGTATTTTGAGAGAGAAAATAAAACCAAAACATTTTATATTAGGTAGCACATTATTACTTAATACATCATTACACAGTACATCATTACCCCGAGAAAGAAACTGGTTTTTCTTCATTTGGTAGCTAAGAGAAGGATACCAGAGCATTACATTCAGTCTTTTGTCTCATTTTCTTTCAAACTGCGAATGGTTTTTCAAGTGATGAGTGTTGCAGTATGACACAAGGAGAGGCTCTTTTTGTCTTAAGAGGTAAATTCATGTAAAACACAGGAAGCCATTTATAAGAAGAAGATATGAATGTACAGGAGTAAAATGTAACCTCCGTTATTTGCTTTATAATGTCAAACAGCTGCTACTTGTTCATATGCCATTTATGTGTAATCAAAGGCATAGAAGGTGTTGGTAAAATTTTGGTTAGAAAAATGACTGCTGAGACCTTTGCATAATTTACTGAGCACACATAGATGAAAATTATATACAGTATTTCACTGTCCTGTTATTCTTCATCTATAGGATCTTGGAGATAAGGGGAGTAGGATGTTTACAACCACTGTTTATCAGAGCAGCCTTAACATTTATTTGAAGGTAAGGCTAGTGTTTATGCCAGCTCCCATAAAAAGTTCCATCTTCCTACAGATACTCTCCACTGAGCTCAGATTTATGTAAAGGAAATATTACTATTAAAAAAACTGTTGGATGCAACTGTAATCAATCCCTTTTTAGCACTCAGAACTAGCATACCACAATTATTTTCTGAGCTGTATGCAAAGGAATGGTCTGACCCAAAGCTTTTTAAAGAGAAGGGAATCCAATGGGCTGTGGCTTAGCTTGTAATGAAGTGCTCTATTGGTGCTCAGTAAACTTATGTGCTGATATCATAACAGTCATCACAACAATGTTCCAATAGAAATTATTAGATATAAAATCAAAGTACTGCCCAAACCACTGTTACACAATGTGTCATTTATGTGTCACTACATCTAACATTCAAATAATCATTGGGCTAACAGACAATGAAAGTTCATAGGCAGGCAGTCCTCTCACTTATGTAGGTCATTTAGGCAAATGAAGATGTTCTTCAGCTGACATTCATCATTTAAAGAGGCATGTTGTGGTTTTTTAATATATTCCTCAAGGTGCTTTGCCACAGGTTAAGATCTCTAAGAGCTATTCCTTGCAGTTACACCTTATTGCAAGAATTTACTCTAATCTTAGAGCCAAATTTGCTTCTCTACAATATATTCCTGATGCTCCTCCAGTCTTTGTGTAAGTTATTGAATCTGTGATGCTGTGATTGTTTTTTTCAATTTGTTATTTTTTCCATATTTAAATTACTTGAGCATTCAGAATTTCACATTTCACCCATACAAAATGATTGCCTACCCTGGGCAGCCTGTTCCAATGTTTGACA
>KL285446.1:0-16038 GCA_000699545.1 Podiceps cristatus
AACATACACAAAGAATTTCCAAGGTGGCACGGAATTTTTAACTGCAAGGGGCTTGCATTTCTAGTCTGCTTAATACCCAAAACTCCCGTTGGCTTTGACTTCTCAGAGAATCTCTTTAAACACCTCAGAGCTTGATCACTGTACTTTCTGTTGAAGATTCCTGTTCAATTATCAGTTACATTACCTTAATGTCATCTTGCACTCGGAATAGGATTTCCCAGATCTCTGGAAGCTTGTCTATAATGTCATCCAAAGGTCTTCCTCTTAGTAACTCATTCAGTGCCAGACAGCTGCAAACAAGGAATTTTATTTCCTTCACAGAGTACTTATATACAGATATGTTTATAAGTAAATGGTTAAAAAAAAGAGAGAACTGTTCCATGTTCCTTATTTCCCCGAAACCCTAAATCTACTGTATCATAAGAATGTCTCCTTTAGCAGAGAAAAAATGTTACAGTCAGGTGAAATCTATAACAAGTGTCAGCAAGGGAGAAAGGGTGCTGTGGTGAAAATTGCTATTGTAAACATTCCAGTTACAAAATTGTTTCAGAATTCTTTTGTGTAAGTATAGGGTAAGGACAAAACAAAATGGTCTAAAGTCTGGAACTGAAGTTAAAATGGAAGTTTTCAATACAAAATAACTACAAACCATTATAAACAAAACACAGTTTATTAAAAATACTACACTGACTGGCATCCTGCTGCCAACTACATATATAGCCAGACTGCTAAGATTTTCTAACAATAAGCACTATTTCAGGTCCAAGGATAGGCAAGAACTTTATGACCAGAAAACTCCTCCTTCAGAAAACATTGTTTAGTATCATGCTTAAGCTACATGCAATAAATTTCAGGCTCAATGAGGCAAACAGCTTCAAGACTGTATCACACTCAAGTGCAGGCTACAAGACCAGACTCTATCCTGATGAAAGGATGTGTCCTCTTTCCCCCCTCAACTTCTTCACATTAACAAGTTTATGGTGAAGAAGAGACAAGAAGAGAGTTCAAAGAAAAATCTGTTACTTTTTCTGGCAATACCTGGATTCCCTGATCCTCCACAGGCTACTGGTTAGGTTACTGATCAAATCCTCAAGAATTTCCTTCATGTACTTATCAACCTATGATTTAAAAAAAGGAAAAATCATGAAACAAGCATGGAATGTGCATCCTTTTTCTGTACTCTGGGGAAAAAAAAAAAAAAAGTCCTTTTGGACAATACAACCTGCTTTCAGATGCAGCAGATGAACTAATGCTTGCCAGACCTGACCCTGTGCAAACTTACCCTTACTTTGCTTTAGACATGCCTTTCTCTGCACTGCTTCAGGGCTTAACGCTGTGACAGAGACGATGAGAAAAGAGGAAAGGCCCTCAGTCCTTCATCAACTGAACTGTTTACATGCAGCACCAAACATATATTTACAGGAGACACAGTTGCGCTTTCATGAGAGATCAGAGCACATGACTCCACATTAAGATCAGCTTTGCTAGGAGAAAAGATTTGCAACCCCAATTCCAGGCCTTTCAGAGCTTGAGCAAGGGCATCTCACGAAAATCACTCATTCTTGAAACTTGCCTGGGAGGAGTTACCCTCAAACTGATGGAACAGCCTCTTCCCATAGGCTTCCTCCCACTTAAAAACTAAGCAACCATATTTAGATGCTCTTGCTCCAGGAAGGGCATCTTAGGCCATAAGGATTCCCGAAGAGCTTCTCGTAAGCAATACTGAAGCAATAACAAAGTGTGGAAAGACCCCACTTTAAGTAAAGTAAATCAGAAACTTTAACACTCGCTGCACAAACGAAGTCTGCAATATCCTTTCACATGGAAGAGGCAGTGCAAAACCTCTGTGCATCCTCCAGCTCACCCATGGATTCAAGCACCTCTTTCTCTGTAGGACAGTACTTCACCCCTTTCTGCACACCCCCTCCTGTCACAAGATGCAACTGTCCTAAGAGGATGCTGCTGGCTAGCAGCAAACCCACCACTCTGCACTTTCCTGCTCACTCACCATTGACTTGTCGGTGACCAAGGCATTCCAAATGCTGGTCATTGCCTGTCGAATGCCTAGGTTGGGGTCAAACTGGTAACGGTAGAGACGAGGAAGAAGCTGGGGCAAAAATGGAGCCAGCTGCTCTCCAGCCTTGGCGGCTATCACATTGAAACCGAAAGCTGCTCCCTGAAATGATGACAAAAGAGTATTTCTTAAAACAATGTGCGAGCTCACTCAGTTATTGCTCCTGAGCACCCCACAGCTGGTGGCAAAGCTGACTGACACAGTTTAGAGTTAGACCAAATCAAAAGGACTAGAATGGTATTAGAATTAGCCCCCCATCAGTGCTACAGTACCACAGTGATCTAAAGCACACAAACACACTCAGCAGATGACATACTAGTTCAGGACTTCCTTCTCTCCAACCTCCATTTCAAGATACTGATTGACCCCATTTGCAAAAGTGGTGGTGGAGAATTAAAGCTATTAAGATTTGAGTATGCTCTTCTGAAGAGATTCCTTCTCAGAAAAACTGGTGAGGGTGAGCCACTGCCTCTCTACAACTCTGCTGCATTTAGAAAAACTAGAGTAACTTAGAAACTGATAAACGAAAAATAAACCAACTCTACCTTAGCTCTACAACCTGAAATTTCCAGGCATTATCATTCTGCATCTTTCCATATTTACTTTAAACTCAAGTATTCTTCCATACTCTTTTCTTTCTCCAACACTGTCAATTCCACTGTCAATTCTTACTCAGTGGAACTGCTGCTCGCCCAAAGTCCCATGGGATTTAGCAGGATAGCCCCAAAAGAAATTGCTCAGTGCAGGCAGTGCAGTGACTGCCTCTAATGACTTTGTGTTTCCTGACTTGCAGTGTCAAAAGCTGCCACTCAAAAATGCCACGCTAGGGATTTCGCAGGACAGGATGTGCTGTCTGGGTTAGTCTAGAAACGGAAGAGTAATAAAGACAAACTCTCAGTTAGGATCACTGCTGTGAGGACAAAAAGGCTGCAGAAAGTACAAGGAAAAGGGACGCCCTGAACAGCTTGCTCTGCCTACGCTCTTGTGCAGACCTTTGGAGCACAGACTTCCAGATGTCTGCTTCAACTTAAACGATTTTGCAATTTCCTCAAATGCCAAAGCTCAGCCCACAGTTGCTAAATGGATTTTCTTAACTCATCCTGGCTGGTGAAATTCCACAAGGGTCAGGAACCTAAACTATGTCTCTATGCTTCTGAAGTCCTAGTGCAAAGAGAGGGAAGTCTTGAGAGATGTGCTGACTTGTCAAACTCTGGATGAAAGTTAATGCTGGGGCTTCTTTTTGCACTAAGTGGTGCTGCCAGAGACTCAAAACCTCAGGTAGTGAGCATGAAAGGTGCAATACAGAAGATGCAATTACCTGGGTCTTCTGCATGAAAGCGCACAAAAGGTGCTCTGCCCACTCCCAGGGACAAAATAAGTTCTTCCATGCTCGTGTAAAGCCAGTGAAAAAGGCCCCAAGTTCTGAAATATATACTTAAAATTTATGATGCTGCTTTTTTTTTTTTTTTTGGCAGAAGTGGACTAAATAGAATTTTGGCTTTGCTAAAGGTTCCAATAGCTTCAAAATATCAAGACTGGAGTTAAAAAAAGATACTTTTGACCACAGTAATTAAATTCATGTATTGTCAATGGGTTTTTTAGCAAGTTGTTGATGAATACATTTTGCTTTGTGTTTTTACATAACAAAGGTCACTTTCTCTGGCATCTGAAAATTCATCCAGTTTTGAAAGTATTATCTCACTGTTTGAACACATTAAGACCTGGCCTCTAAGCACAGGATCACAGCAGATTGAGGAGGGAATGTAGGATGATATGAACCCTGTGATACCAATGTTTTGTTGTAAGAATTTCAGGTAATCCTAAATTTGTTTCTCAGGCTGGTAAATTTGCATCGGACCTGACACCGAAGCATCAACAAATGACCTCAACATGCAGTTATCCATACGTCACATAAACAGAGCTAGAGAAATACAGTTATTGTTTCCAGCGTTCACAGTGGGAATGGAAGTGGTATGAAAGCAGCAAATTACCTTCCGAGAATTCCACATGGCATGATGGTTGGCCAGGTTCATGAATTTGTACACCAGGTCTGGTTGATTAAGATCACTAGCCAGTGAGCAAAGCTCCTTGTAGGTAGAGAGACCTTGACTTTGGAAGGCAGAAGGGAAATCACTGTCACTATTTTTAGCTACACAAATGCCACAATAGCTAAAGCTATAGTCAAATCACAGCCTAAAGCAGACAGAGAGAAGTGAACACCCTATGTGTACCACAAGAAAACAGTTACGGTAACTTACAGAACAAGAAGGAACAAAAAGCTCAGGAAGCAGATTTATAAGCAAGGGCATGCTGTTTCAGCCCTGACTGTGTGTCTGTTACTGAGACTGTCAGTAAACTTACCCATCTGGGGTTTTGCTCAGTCCACCCTGAAATACCACAGTTTCTCCAGTCATCTCATGTTTGGCTCTGGTAGAAAAGAGGTCCAGTATTAGCTCTGCAAAACCCTACCCTTGAATGGACTGCATGCTACAGAACAAGTTAATTTGTTTTGCTTTATTAACTCAGTAACTTCCCAATCTTTCAGTTCCAATGTCACAAAAAACAGAGGTGTGCAAAGCCAAACCCCATGCAAGGAATCTCATTAACCTGTATTGTGTTATGTTAAGGAGATGTTGCAGAAAGTGAGGGCTTTGCTGTGCAGTCAGAAGATAAAAAGTCAAAACACTGAATGATGGCTCTTTATTTCTGCCCAGACACAAGCCAGGTAACGGACGGCAAATCTCTACTTCAAAATGAAAAAATCCCATTTCCATGCATCTAATCTCTTCCTGTTTAGCACCACTGGATCCCTGCACTCCCAGCCAGGTTTCTGTCATTCACAGCGGCCACACCGAGTTAGACAGGAGTAGTCTGTTAAAGCGCATTTCCAGCACTGACTGAAATGATTATTAGCCAGGAGTCCTGTAAGACCAGCATTTTTTTTGCATGAAAGCTGACAAGTGACCGCTAACAACACTTTCTCAGCAAAAGGTACACAAGTAAGTCCCCACTTCTGCAACATTCACATTGTTCAGACTTGCTGCAAGAGACCGTTGTCCTTTGCAATTACACAATGCAGCAAGTAGGAAATCTATCCAAATCCCAACTGATTTGAACTGCTTGAATCAGGACTGAACAATTGTTTTTAAGCTTTGTTGAATGAAACAAAACCAGAACAACTCCAGTCACAAAAACCTCTAAGCTAAATTAAGAAATGTCGCAGTTTGAACCACTGACAATGTATGGATATAGGCTGGCCCTTGGCCAGAAAACATCTCTTTCCACACACAAGATGAAGCACATTTTTGTTCCCATCAGACACATAGCTCAGAATACTCTCTCACTGTGTTCTGAGCTCACTGTACCTTTTCCCAGTCATAAGGGTATCAACAAGTGTGGTGACTAGCTCTTGCTGATCCTGTTCACTTCCTAGTTCATATATCAGCCCAAGACCTTTTGAAGCAACATCTTGACTAAGCTCTGCAAAAGATTTTACAACACAAAATAAAAGCATGTAATTAAGTAATAAATAAATTTCGGAAAACAAGATTCAACCAAAATCATGATCTAGCAAATGGAGCTCTGTGCTGCAGTTCACAGCTCTCCATTTTAGAGCAGATTTAGTTTGGCAAGAAAAGCTTTGCATTCTGAAGCAGCTATTTGTTCTGAAGGCATTCCCCCATCAAATTAGGTGACATCTTCATGTTAATATTGTCACTGCAGGTTTTGAAATTACTAGTAGAGAGAGAGAGAGTTCCAAGAGACGTATGTATTCTGACACACCACTGGCCCCTGAAGTCCAGCAAAGTTAATGGTAACACTCTCTTCAACTTCAGTGAGCTTTGGATAGGCTGCCGGATGCCACCCTTTCCACCAGCTGCCATGGGGAGACCTGTAAGTTAAAATCTGCTATCTTAAAGCGGGCTCAGAGCTCCTGCTGCCCAAAGCAGAGCAGAAGTAGCAGCACTGAACCATTTCTGTTATTTCAATCTGAAGTGTCAAATGCAGAAAAGATTTGTGCTTGGTTAGCAAAGCACAGAAAAAACCTGTGCTTCTTATCCTACATGCAACACCTAGAAAAGAAATCATTCCTATTACATCAGAAATGGGATGTTTCTACAGTCACCTTTTAATGTTGGCTGACAGAGAGGGTGTAGGGGACTATCTGCCTCTTCAAAGATGCCCATTCTGTTAAACCATTCTGTTACAAGCCCACCAAAAGAGAAAACGCTTAAGATGTGGTAATACTTACCATCACTATCTGACAGAATTGAAACAAATGCACTTTGAATATCCTTGAGATGAGACTGTAAGATGAGAAAAAAGGATATTATTTTTATCTCAGGTTTTGGATCTTTTGTCTGGTATCAGGGCAAGTTCCTAATGGATAAACAGAAGCTACCGTACCAGTGGAGCTACCGATTCGAGCTACACCTTTGACAAAAACTGCCCTCCTTTGCAGACAGGTAAGCAGCAGCCTGACTGACATTCATAGAAGCTAAGTTATTTGTCCAGCACCTTTTTACAGCTACCAAGCCACTCACAAGCCACATATTTTCCTTGTGTAATACATGGCAGTAATGCATCATCGATCTGGCTCGCAGCTCGCAGCCAGACCAGGGCTGTCCTTTGTGTAAGGATGTCTCTTCTTCATCCCCAAACTAGTGCACTTTGCCACCTCTCACAAGATGCATTGTTTAGATATGTGTAATACGAGGCAAGGTTTTACATGGAACAGCTCACATTTGCAAAGCACCCGTTGTCCCAAAGCTATTACCTGGAGTGCACAAAATGGTTACATGGTCCCATCACAGTTTGTAGTACCTCTATGCAGAAAAAGGACATTTTGGTTGGGAATGCTTTACTAAGTCCTGTATAGGACCTTTCACATTCTCTCATTACGGTCAAGCACCCTAAATACAACGTTTTCATCAAAGCACAGCAAAAATACACAGTACATCATAACTGCAATTACATAGCAAAGTTGTGATAAACTCTGTGAAACAAATGAGTCCAGGAATTCCACCTAGTTCTCCCTCTTCTTCCCCTCCTAGACCTCCTTTTAATATTAAAAAAAAAAAATAATCCTAAAAACAATAGACACCATCCTCCTCTTCCCAAAAGAAGATGTACTGCTACTTTATCTTAAAACAGCTATTTTAACTAAGCTCACTCTGACTTGAATGCAAGTCAGATGTTTACAAAGGTGCCATACGGCCTTGTTCATCTGCCAGTCAAAATGTTCCTTTAGTAACAAAAGAGAAGCCGTGTCTCAAAAAGACCTCAAAAAGGACTGCAGCAGCAGTGGGGGAAAAGAGGCAATGGAAGTGCAGGTGAAGGAGGGACAGAAAGGAGCTGAGAAGCAAAAACAGGGACAAGGAGCCAGCATTAGGAAATGGTGTATTTCTTACCTTAATTGCTTTGTGTGTGCTCAGCTTCTTCACCATTGACAGAAGCCAGATGCAAGCTGCCTGCCTAACGTGCGGGTTGGGGCTGATAATGTGCTTGTTCAAAATAAGGTCTAGGACCCAGGGAACCACGTCATTCACTTTCAAATCTATGTGAAAGAAAGAAAAGCGTCAGGGAGCGGGAAAAGCTTTGAGAATCAGACATACTCAGTTTTCATTTCAATATAATGTGCAGTGGCAATGAAAAACCTAATCAGCCCATGAGTACGCAAGTGACACCTTAATCTCTGCCTATTCAGGAAAAGCCTTCACTGGAGTCACTGTGAAAGTATTTCTCCTAATAGAAACACTGGATAGAGTCCTCCTGACTCTTCATGAAACTGTTTCAGAGCCTTTGGCCAAGAAGAAGTACCACTCATACTGCGTAAGACTCAGTGTACTGCCTTTTTTTTTTTTTTTCTTTTTTGTAAGGACTCAAAATTTTTGGAGTAATGGCATGGTTTGGTTCCTACCCCATTCTGCACATGTTCAGTTTTGGTACACTTAAGATCACTCTGACAATACTAAAACACCTGTTTGCAGGTGCAAGGCCAATATTTACAGCTGCCTCTTTTGAAGCTAGCATTTTGTCATGCTTGTGATTCAATGGGTACTGAATCTTGGTCCTTAAATAAAATTTCTGCAGTTATGCATGTAAACATTGCTTAATCTACCACAGCAGTGCAAGTTGTTGGAAAAGACTTGCAATTTATTTTTATAACCCTATTTTCCAGTGCAGGCTTCAAAATACTTTTAAAAGGTTTGTGTATGTTAAACCTTACAACTACTGCTACATGGCAAATCAAAATGAAAAAAATAAAATGCAATGAATTAGTAATGTAAAAAATGTAATGAATTAGATTTCATCAAGAAGCTATTTAAACAGCACATGAAATAAAGTCTTCTTCTGTCTGAGTAGATGGACTTGAAGAGGTGAAATGACCTGTATATAATCCAGCATTGCAGAACACCAAGCAGTGCATTTACAAACACGAAATCTCTTACTTCTACTGTTAGATAGTCCAGAACTGTGAGATTTTACATTCCTAAACCCAGCCCCTGTTATTAGGAAGGCCTACCTGAAGGAGGGATATATTCTTCCTCTGTGACTGTCCACGCGTCACGTGCAGCCACTGAGCTGGTTCCTACAGCAGCGCTGGTAATAGCTTCACCAACGGTGAACTGCAGTTCTATTTGTTTGGCCTGAGAAACACAACAGAGCCTCACTGACAGTACTAATTCAGCACACACTGAAACTTCTGGCACTTAATCCACAAAGCCACAGTCTGTCTTCCAACCACAGTTCTCAGCATCAGTCTGCAGTAAGATCACTCTTTTGGTGAGCTTCTGAGACTATATGGCACCTCAGACACACTGAAATTGATGGAAACTGAGGCGATGTCAAATTCTCCAAAATTAGTAAGAGCTAAAATTTCCATACTTATTTTTAAATGTGCCTCCTAGAAAGCATTTGCTAGTTTCTACAAAAGTGCAACTTTGTGAACAGAGAGAATTGGAAGACAGGAAGAAAATAAAAAGGAAGTTAGAGCAAGACTGCCAGTCATTAACAAAAAATTACTGTGGCTTTGTTATAGTATGCAGTAGTAAAAGATTCTGTTGTAAATCCATCCAGAAGCCAATCATCTTTAAGAGATGCACAAATTTGTTTTTCACATTAAAAGAAATCAGACAATACTTTGCTTTGCTTCACTGTCCTCTTTCCACTATTCTCTAAGCCCTGAGCAACAGAACATGCAGAACTCTGCCACTTTTTTTGTCATTATTTATGATGGATCTTGAGTCATAAGAACTGATCTCCATACCTGCTGAGTACCTCTCAGCAGGAATACTCTCCGGAAGCACAAAATGCTCAGGCATTTGGAGAAGTAAGCCCTTTGCTTTCTGCAATCTAAGATAAATAGGGTTTTTTGCAAGTACACATTTACCAAAGGAAGCTCTAATGACCTTAAGCAGTTACAGGGGATAAATGTAGCACTTAGAAACATCATTTTACATTTGTGCACATAATGTTCTTACTATTCTTGCTTGTTTGATCACATCAGATTGCAGGACTTGGCAAAGCCAGCCTGTCTGATACTCAATAGCTGTTTCCACAATGCTGAATCTGTGTCAGCATGAACAAAGAAGAAAGGTAAAACAAGCTGTAAATGAAGGACACTAAAAGAGCTCCTTGACTACTTAATTTTGCTGCCTGGCATATTGCAACATGTATAACAGCTCTGAAGTACTGCGAAGGAATGCAGTGCACTACACTGATGCATTTAGACTGACAACAAATACACATATTCCTATAAACAAAGCTTCTAATTCAAGTGAGTTACATCAGCAGATGTAGTTCAGATGAACGAGGTGTATTTATATTATCTACTTTTAGGGTACTTTTGAAGGCCAAAGTACAGACCTATGGCTTCATTACTATAAGCTGTTCAGATTTTACTCATACAGATAGTCCTCCTGAAGGGGAACACATATTCATCTGGTATTAGAGTGGGGCAGAGACCTCAACTGGCAAGTTTTTAAACTGTGGTATAAAATATTTCACAAGCCCCAAACCTACCTATGTCTATTTCAAAGCAGTTTTAAAAAACTGAGAGGCATTATTACAAAAGACAGCTCCTCTGGTAAACATGGCTCTAGAAATATAAAAAGCATTCAAATAGAAATATAAAGAATAATACATTGATAGTGCCTCACCTCCACAGAATCCATTAAACCCTGCAAGAGTAGCTTCTGGTGGGGAAAATCTTCGTCTCCCACTGGGAAGTAACCTAATGTTTGTATTGCTCGTTCCTTCATCTTAAATAAAAACAAACAAAACAGCACCGCCATCACATAACCTTTCTGTAAGTCCAAATACACTTTAAACTCACTCTTTCTCACCTTTGCTGAAGTTTCACTTAAGGTATCAGAAGTTAGACATGCAAGTGACTTATTAGATCAATCAGTGCACCTCTCTTCCAAAACACAGATCAAAACAAATGTTTTGTTACCTTTGGGGATTATTTCCAGAGAAAAGATGACATCCCCATTTTTCTTGAATTAAAATTATGACCATTCATAGTTTTGATCCCTTAAGTGCCTACTTATGACCACAGAAAGCACAAGTATCAACTTCTAGACAGCACTGGAAAAATCCTTAGCCTAATTCTGATTCACTAAAGCCAACGATAAGCCTAATTCCTTTAAAATATGAGGCTGAGGTTGGCAGGTAGTACATACACCTTGGGACAAAGCATTCCAGAAATGAATAAGAGTCATAACAACACTACAAAATCTTGCCTTATTTGTTTCCTTGCTGGAAGGGATTCGGGCTAATAAGCTTTCAACAAGTTGCAGCTTTGTAAATCCTGTTCCTTCGCTGGGGATTGGCAAGGGGCCATTCCTGCCAATCTCCCCAAGAGCCGTACAAGCAGCCACCACGAGGAAGGGAGAGGTGTTGTCCAGAAAAGAACCTACAGGAAAAAACAAAGCAAGATGACTTGGATTTTGCATTATTATTTAGCAGTGCGCAGGCAAGCACTTTCATTTTACCTATGCAAAAAGCAAAGCATTTATCTTCTCTACAGCTGGTAGGAAGCATTATGCCAGAAAAAAATCAAAGAGGAAGAAGACACTTCCACATCCACTGAGAGGATTCTAGGCAGTGACACCGCTCATAATTGTGCTACATTAGTCTATGAGCTAAGAGTCCACCCAATTGTTGTTGAAAAGGGTTAAGTTCACGCATGTAATGAGATGACTTTTTTACAGGCTGTAAATTCTATCACAGAAAGTGAATTCAAGATCACAGTATCTACGGGCTGAACAGCTTAGGGGAGTCCTCAGGCTGGGGTGGCTGAAAAAAACAACTGTTACAGGCAGCAAAGTCTTAAGTGGGAAGTTACCTATTGTCTCTGTCGTCGACTTTATGAGCTGTTCTTGTTCCGGCATGACTGCAGTGTTTGGCTGTTCCATGTCATGTAGCTCCATTGTTCTGATTTTCCCTTTGGCCAAGTACCTTCCTACTGTAAATCCCAAAGCCAACAAGGATCCATGTTGGACCTCCGGGCTCTACAGACAACACCAACAGTGCAGAAAATCTCATTTTCAAAGTAAGTAACACTTTTTACAAAGCACTGATTTAGAAACACATGGACAAGCCAGATGAGAAGGCATCCTGAAGACTGCAGAGTTCTAACATATCAAGCAACAACAAAGAGTTTGATACTGCTAATGCTCTCTGATGGATGGAGTCAACTTTAAGATAAATTAATAAAACTTAGAAAAGGCTTAGGAAGACAGATTAAGAACTTATCACCAGCACCCTCAGTCCTAAAGTCTACCCCTTGGTAGCTAGGCAAAAGAAAGTATTTAAAAAATCCAACTCATCCAATTTGTAAGTACAGACTTACAAAGGTGAACTAAGATAACACTATGCTGTCTCTGCTTAAAAACTGGTCATGCTCACATGAAGGGGAGAAAATGTACTCTTTGGTAAAAAGCAGTAAAGGAGAATTACTCTAAGTTTGCATTGCTAAAAATGAGAACACACTTGGCTTACAAACACTAAAGGCAATGCCTCTATACACTTCAGTAGGCCACAGACTGTGAAAACTAATTATTACAATCAAATGTCAAGAAAATTAATTTGTCCAATGCTGATTTGGCAATGAGACTATCTAATGATGGTACTCGTTCCCACAAGTGAATTCTAACATAAGGATTTTGTGCAGAAATAAGGCTGTGAGACTTCAATGTTACCTTAATTAAAAAAAAAATGAAAAAAAAAAAAAAAAAAAAAAGGGGGCAGGGACTTAGATTAGTTCGCATATCTGTTTTTTATCACAGCCCTGCAAAAAGTTGTGTCAGTGCAGCTGTGCTGCCAGGATGGGGTCCTCAACCTAGCCTGGCCACCAGGGACTGCTCCTTGGGGTGGCCTCACAGCAGCAGAGCCAGCAGAAGACCAGTCATCCCCCTCTGCCTTCAGCTATCCACCGAGGCTGCAGTCCCTAGGGAGCCACCAGAGACCACTACCCCCCCTAGCTGTACTGATTCGACTGGTTTTGTTTATTCACAGCAAAACAGAGCTCTAACCAACTCAAACTCAAAAATGCATGGGACTACTCTTGCTTTTTTGTTCTGTTTCATGGTTCACATCCCTCTTTATTCACAGCCAGGTTCTGTGAAAGGTCAACCACGGCTTCATGGGTCACTGGGGTAGAAAGCAGCAGGACCTGTCTGCGCTGGCTTTGTGATGCAGGAACTGCACCCTATGTAAAACCGAGCAATGACACAGCTTTGGCTGGCAGACCTAGCTTTCACAGATTCAAAATAATCACATTTCTTAATTACAGCATAAAGATACCAGCACTTCTTGTCAGCATTTCAGCCTGTTACCTGCAATGTAAAATGGTGGCCCATTAAGTCCTTCAGAGAAACTGATATAAAAACATTTGCGGGAAACAGAACCTAAAAATGCTACTACTTTCCTTCCCTTTCAGGATTCAAGACACATCAGCACAGAAACCTGCCCAATTTGTTTTCAGGACTCCTTCTCCACGCTCACAGTGGCAAAATGCAGAGATAATGGGAGGGGGAAGGAGCTGCAGGAGGAGGGAAGGCAGGCAAACCCAGCCTGTAGCAATACCGCAGCAGCTGCTGAGCAGTCCGCGTGGGGTGGGAGGGAAGAAGCCAGCCCTCACTCGGCAAAGGCTACTAGTGGGACAAGACCTGAGGCGATGGGGAGCCAGGAGGCTGCTATGGCTCAGGAGGGGAGAGAAAGTTAAACATTTAACGTGATGAACATCTTCTTAGTTCTGCGGGTACCTCTAGTTGCTCATAATCATAGAATCACAGAATGGTTTGGGTTGGAAGGAATCAGTAAACTGTTTGAGGTAGGTAGTGTGATCCATTATCACTCAATGGGATGAGGAATATTTAGCTAAATATTCTGACTAAAACTGGTTAAATGTGTGATGGTGCTGGCTTTGCTTGGGACAGTGCCTCCAGGAAACCCCCTACTGACCTTAACAACAGCTTCGGGGATTAATTTATTTAAAGATCTATTGCACTCACCTACAAAAAAAATCCCTTCTCACCGTCCAACTGGAAGTCAGCTAGTTAGTTTTACACTCAGATTAAGGCTATGACAATCCTGGACACACCCTGAGATTCAGATTTCCTATCAGTTACATGACATGAGAAAAAACAAGAAGAAGCAGACAAAGAAAGGTAGTTACATGGTTGTCTTTAGTCATCTTGATAAGCTGCTCCAAGGAGGCCCTAAGCTCATCTCCAGACATGGTAGACAGCACTACAGAATAAAAGAGGGCTGCGAGCTCGCGCATTTCTTCTTTGTTCGTGTTCATCAGGCTCTGTGGGAGTTTTTAAAAAGAAACACAAAATATGGAAGCAGCTTCTTACACAGTCTGTTCATTCAGAGCTTCAACATACAAGCACAACTGTCAGGCAGTTATATAAATAGTACTTAACTCAGAAACCACTTTTTAAACCAACAGCATTATCAGTTAGTAAGAAACAAAGCACTCAATTCAGCACAGCAGTCATTACACGCTCAGCGTTTAGGAGGAAGATTACCACAAGAGGGCTACCCACCCCTCTGCGTTAAAGACACTGATTGAATGCTTGGCCAATTTTTGTCTTCAGAGAAGAGCTTCCACATTTTGCATCCGTACTGAGCTAAAAGAAACCCTGAAAACACTATTTTTCCTGAGCTACTGGAGGCTTCCATTTCCTTTTTATTAATCAAAGGGGAAAAAAAAACAAAAACAAAAAACCCCTCAAGAGGTTAAACCAGTTAAATCCAATGGTGACAATAAAAAAAGTGTCCAGGAAATCACAGCTCTCGATGCAGACTTACCCACTTTGTATTCGAGACCTTGCATTATCTAAATTGTTAAAACGTTGAATTGGGGAAGCCTCAGGTCATCTGCTAAGATATAATCTTACCTCTGCCATTAATTTGATGTATAATGCAACACACTCATGAAAAATTCATACCCAAATCTTTGAATGGCGTGGGCCACACAAGAAAGGCAAAACTGAGCCAAGTAAACAAACAAGAAATGAGATCTGTCAGGCTCATGAAACATAACTCTAACTTCAACTCGAAACTTGCATCAGATCACGTAGCTGACTTCTAACAAACCCCTGGACCTGTTCCTTCCACTTGACAAAGTGAAATCACAAAAAGGATCATTTACAACAGTATTTCTGGAACTAGGTAGTATCAGTTACCACCCTTAGAAGCTTAATTTTGCAAATGGACACCAGGCCAAAGAAAAACAAGTTTTTTCTGCACACGATGAGCAATACTGAAAAGGAGAATGTTTTTAAGTCCTCTCCTTTGAGGTTCATATCTGCATTTAAATGAGATATGATAAATTGCATATAGTGCAATGCTGCACAGACAGTGGCAGAAGAAATTATTAAAACACAATTCTAATTTTTCTTTAACTCGACCAAGTAATTTTTGCTGCCAGATTCCCCTAGTGAAAGCAAAGGCAAACTGTAAGAGCTTAGCAAATCCTGGACGTTTGCAGCAAATCATGAAAAAAGCAGAAAATGGTTTGAGAAAAGAAGCTAGGGAAAGGAGAATTCTCTTTGGTTTATTCCCAAGCAGGCTCCAGTTTAACTGTTTTTTGTTGTTGTTTTTTTGTTGTGTTTTTGTTTGTTTGTTTGAAGCTAATAAAAAAAATTTAAAAAAAATCCATAGAAAGGGCTCTAAAACTATTAGGGAACTAATTAATCTAATTTTCTGAGACTCCATTCACATCTTCCCACTGGAACATTCTCATTGTTAAACAATTCATTAAAAAAATGCAGAATTTTCTTTTCAGTTTTCTTTTTCTGTTTAATGGATCTTCTTAAGAAGGGGAAAAAATGACTGACTATACCAATAGGATCAATGACACAGATTACGCAGAACATGTAGGCCAATGAACAAAATTGGTAGCACCAGAGAAAGAGAAAATAGCTTTCCCTAAACATATAACATCTCATGAGGTATTGACTGTAAGTAGAAATACCAGGTATCAAATTAAGTGCATACTTCGAAATCATACTTCATTCCACCATGAGAAAATGCCAGATTTTGCTAATGCCAAACCCCCTCCACATCAAAAAATAAAACCAGTAAAAGGGTTTTCAACATACCTTTATCCAATCCATTTTGTCTACAAATCTGGTGGCTAGTTTTTCTGGATACACTGAAACAACTTCTAGAAGACAATACATGACTGGCAAACCTAAACAGTAATTAAAGAATCAGGTTATTAAACAATTGCAGTATCTACGGCAATCTAACAATTAGTGATAAAAAGAGGTTAAGAAGTATCAGGCATTTCAAAACATTCATTTGCAATTCACTGGGGATAACAAACAATACAGAATAATAGGGTATAGCATTTCTCAGAAATATTAGGGAAACTTGGGCAATGGCTGCAAGCTGGAACACAGGAAGTTCCACACCAACATGCGGAAAAACTTTTTCCCCGT